>MU619421.1:0-23011 GCA_025201805.1 Parasitella parasitica | reverse complement strand
CAGTGTTTATTTTGCTCTTTATGGCAGCCTATCATCGATTATATGCAATTCTGATATGTTAATTTGTGATATCATCTGGTAATTTTATAGAAATCAACAAAAACATGGAAGCCAATGTTGTTGCCAGATAGCGCCAAGTCAATGCTAAGTTTTCCAAGTTAGATCTCGGTTCTACTGTCATTTTAGCAAAAGTTATGAGCAAATATGTGATATTGATGATAAATATTGAAAAATAAAACTGTTTTTGTAGATAACTTTTGATAGAGACATCGCCCAGTGGTAACCCAAGTTATATTGCGACAATAATAATAATTTTGCTTTCGTTCGCCCTTATAACCACGACTATTTCTTCAAACCGTTTCGTGCAAGTGATTGAATCTAAATTAACTCAGTATTGACTGTCTCGAGGTGGTCATGTCCTCTTTATGATTCTACTGGATAATCTACGTTAGTTTCTCCCTTTCATTTCCTTTAGAGTTCATCTTCTACTAATTACTGAATTCAAGGATTAATTTTAGTTCTTCCAAGGTTCAATACGTAATAGATAATGGGTGCTTCAATGTTGCATGATTATATCGTATATTCTTAATTGGAATTTGATTTCGCTATTTTATGCTATTAGTTTTGATAGGGATATGATCTCAACACAAAAATTGCACAGGAAGATAGCATAATTAGATTGGTGACATATAGATTGATTCAAATTAAGTATGATTGTTGCCTCAAATTAATCTTATTTTTGCAAGTGAACGCTACAAAAGGAGGAGGGTCAAAGCAACAAGCGCCTAACTCATGTGTAACAGAGGATTTTGGATAATCATGATTTTTTATAAGATTGCAAGAGATGCACCTAAAGGAAACAAGAAAAAAGCCGTGAACCCTGTTTTAATAATATGTTTATTTATCATTAAAACACTTTTTTCTCGCCTAAATACTAATGGTGAAATCTACTTGTATCCAGGATATTCTTTTTATTATTTCTTCTGTGCGTCCTGTCTTTCAATTTTGCTCGCTTGAGTGTATTGTGTTCATTTATCAACAGGAAGCAGTTATGATTAGGCCAATCACCTGTAATGGTATAGCAGGTGTGAGGTCGGACATTCTTGCTCTCAACTCACCAATCCTCCTCTCCTAACTCTGTACAGCCTTAAAAGTATTTCTTCCTTTTCCTCCACTTTTCTTTGATAATCTATTTAACAAACATGTCTCTGATCGTAAATGATACTGCTATTCTTGAAACATATGAAGACGTTAGAAATGACAAAAGCGAGACCAACTGGGCATTTTTCGATTTTGCGGACGGCAGACCTGATCGTCTTCAAGTTGCAGGTTCAGGTAGTGGAGGACTGGATGAGTTTGTCGAACAGTTAAAAAGCGATGTCGCAGGTTGGGGCTATCTTCGTATGAACATGAGCAATGACGAGTAAGTATATTGTGATAGTGAGCGAGTTCGATTTGTACGTACTTTGAGCATAGACACGCACTAACTCAACAAAAGATACTCTCAACGTGTCAAGTTTGTCCTGGTGCCTTGGTGTGGTGAGGAAGTCAGTGGTATGCGTAAGGGGAAACTATCTATCCAAATTACTGATGTCAAGCGTGTGATCACTAATTTCCATGTCGAGATATCTGCATTTTCTCTCCAAGATTTGAAAGAAAATGATATTATGACAAAACTTAGACGCGCTGGTGGTGCCAATTACGATAGACAATCAAGCAATTATTAGACCTCTTATTGGGATTTGTTGTTTGTGTATATTAAAGAGGATTAATTTATAAATTTTCGGTTTCTTTTTCTCCCTGTTCGTGTTTTTATAACTCTTACTATGACTAGTTCAATAGAGCTTATCGTCTATTTAGAGCCTTCAAAGGAGTTCAAGCAACATGTAGAGCATTTTTTGTATGGTTGCAAAGAGAAATATGGGCCAACAACAGCAAATAAATATAGTTGCCACATCACAATGACGGGATTTTTCAAGGTAAACAATGAGGAACAAAAAGGTCAGTTCAAGCAGTCGCTTCAAGAATCGTTTCAGGACATCCACAAAGCTCCTCTTCCTCAAGTTGAGAAAAAGAGTCATCTGATTAGAGATAAAATGACCGAGCTACCCATTCATCTTCTACTTCCAGTATTGGTACCTGACGAATACTATGTTGCCATGGAAAATATAACTCGAAAATTCGATACAATAGCAAAGTTGAGGCCAAAGAAGATCAACCATATCAGTTTGGCATACTGGGATGAACCACAAGCTACGCAGGAGCAACAGCGGAACTGGTGCGCTGCTGTGTCTGGACAAAATTTGTTTGAAAGTATCCAAAAAGATGCTGATGTTTATTTTTGTAATGCAAGTGCTCCGACTTTTTGGGATGTCGTGCTGTACCAGCGGGTAAAAAAGGGTGAATTGGTTGGTGAGTCCCATGTATTCCAGGAGCAAGGTCGTTGGAGAGTGTGAATTTAGGATGTTTGATGGTAGTAGTCATGCAAGAATAAAGATGCCATGTTTTTTGCCTGTACATGTTGCTGGTCTCTCTGTATTTTCTGGAGATTGGTTCTTAATTTATCTGTCAAGATAGCTGAGAAAGAAGGGTGGCTGTTAGTGCATATTATATGTGTAAATAATGCTTAATTTGATCCTACTGGCATAGTTGTCTAATGTCATAAGCTGCATTAGAGTGGTCATGGCGTTTACTTTGGTGTTCAATGTATACTGCACGTTCACGCAATCGATGATGTTGTCTCGAAATACGGGTTGAGACAAGATGTATTCATGATGGCGAGGCTCTGTTAATAGGTATATGATTTAGGTCACATGAGCCATATTCAATACTTGCTATTTACCCAAGCATATATTCGCTAATCCTCCTATCCCAAACTCCCGCAAAAGTGGGTCGCTATCTGTAAGAGAAGCTATTGATTACGCTGATGTTAAAACTAGTTTTCTACTATGTTTCCAGCTGGCATGATACTAACTTAGGAATAGATTTACGGCGTGAAGATCCCAGAGCGTATTGTAGTTTATTGGGTCGTAGGCAAAATTTGCTAAATTGGCAAGCACTTGCTTCTTCGCCTCTAATTAAGCATGAGCTATTGGCCAATTGATAGAAATGTGTGGTAAATCACCTTTATTATCTGTTGTCTCAAACTCTTGTACCAACTGTTTGAGGTAGGTCGCTCTATCTACACCTATCTTGCCGTGTCTGCGTTCAATATAACTTTTACTTTGGAACATCTGGATGTGCTTTTCTTTTGCACGCGGAGCAGAAGGAAAAGCATCTACCGAAAAGCAGTCGTTGCACATCTCAATGACGGGAAGCCTGGGGATAGCAAAGAAAGTATTTTTTCCAATCTACTGTTTGGCTTGATGTTCAAAAGAATATTAGGTCCGTGCAAGTATCGGCCAAAACTTGCAAAGAGTAAGAGCACAGCCGAGATTCGTATACCAAAATACTCACTCTTTAGATAGGTGGCATAAACAATTCAGTTCATTTGACATGTCGACCTTATACCTCGAATTCCTTGCTAGAAGAGATCAACATGAAAATGTTTCGAGTACTGGATGATTCAGCAGCCCGCCATCATGGTGCTGGAAGCACAGTAACTAAAGTATTACAGCTAGCTAACCATCTTCGCGCGAATGGAGTCAAGTTAAACAATGAGTCGTACGAGCATATGCTGAGTGCCTATGCAAAACAAAGTGACAGCTCCAAGGCATATTCATTATTAAAGCAAATGGAAGGTGAAGGATTGAGGCCTAGCAGAGACTATTGCCAAAAGTCATTAGAGGTAAGGAAAACTATGATGATCTGATTCAATGACCTGGGGTGTAACAGCATGCGTAATAGTTGGCTGCAAAGATAGGTGATTCAATCCTACAAGCTAAAATACTGAATGCAATGGAGCGATACGGATACTCTAAAACCACCAAGACTTATTATTATATGTTTCTCTGTATGCGGCAAAATTTAGAGCTGGAAAGGGCTTTGGAGACGTTAGAATTAATGAAGGGAAGGGATATGGTACCAGGATTGCTCAGTTATCTGTCTATGATTGATATCGCTTTACAATTACGCGAACCCACGATTGCCTCTGACCTATTAGAAGAAGTCGAAAAACTAGAAACGTTTAGAGAAAAGGACAAGATGCTCTACATGCGGTTACTTCGATGTGCTGCTGTAGAAGGACATGTAAGCTGTAATAAATGGGATCTCTTTTTAGATAAAGCTGATAAGCTTTGATAGTATGCTCCTGTAGTGTCAAGCTGGAAAAAAGCAGTAATTGATTGCCAATACAGTCCAGATGAGGGCCTGTGTTTGTACGTTTTGGATTTGGCTGGAAAACACAGCGACCCGATATTAGCAGGAGATGTTATCCGAATTATTGGTAAACTTGGCTTCACCTATCGCGAATGTCATTTTGCACCTTTGATCGACGCATTTGCATCGACTGGAGACATTGCCAGCACATTCAAAGTGTTTTCAACTATGCGGGAAGCAGGCATTATACCAAACAAGAAACTAGCGCTTCCTGTAGCTTACAAAATTGGACGAGATGTCAATGCGATTTACAGGGCAAGAGATATTTTGGAGGACATGTCGTATAGGGGAGAACCCGTTGACGTAACTGCATTTAATCTTGTGATTCATGCATTTGCGTTTAATAGAAAATACGACGAAGCGATCTCTCTGTATGGCCAAACAAAACGTCTTGGCGTGACACCCAATAACGAAACACTAGATGCAACATTAGATGCTTGCATTCATTGCAAAGATACGGAGCTAGGAACCTCCATTTATCAAGAATTTGTTACAAAGGGCGTCAAACCATCAGTTACATCGCTCAGTAAAATGGTGACTCTGATGTGCACACGTGAGGATTATGAAGATGCTTTTACATACCTGGAACGCATGAAAAAACTTAAAATGACCCCTCTGAGAGGCTGTTACTTTAAGCTCGTGAAAACACTATCCAGAGCAAATGATCCCAGATTAGAAGCAGCATTAGCAGATATGAAAGCTCATGGATATTCTACTTCTGCACATATGAATGACTTTATGGAAAGGGAGAATGAAAAAAGAGATAATCTTTTGGATCTTGTGTAATGTCATAGACTTTCTCGGTCTCCCCAAAACAGTATTCCGAATGGCCGTATAAATAAGGCGTTAATAAAACGATACAGTGTGTATATTTATTCGATGGATGATGCTTTAAATGAGTTGGGAGTGTTGGTGAGAAATAACGTGTATAAAAGGGCAATATAAGCAAATCGATTGGGATTTGTACAAAATTCGAGATATGGTGATATGTTTTACATACGAGTAAACAACAGGAGCACGCCTAATTCAAACGCAAAGCTTCTTAAACACGGGGAACTTGCTGAGGTTTGAAAAAAATCATGTTGGGCACAGGGCGGTAAATGTACTATAATCATTTGTTTTAAATTTACATGGCGAGATATTATAAAAATCACTTACATCACGGTAAAGTTCGTCAATCTTCATACGAACCAAGCATTTACCCGGCACCTTTTCATGTCCCATAAACATCGGCCACATGACATGATCCTTGGGGATCAGTTCACACATCTTGTTACGAACCATTTCCCAGCCAACGCCATTATAATGAAGATTCAACACACGGATCAAACGCTGGAATTGACAGTGGAAAAGGGTGTGGTACAAAAGCTTGGAGACTTCGTCCAAGGAATGTGCCTCAACGCAACTCTCAGGTAAGACATCTAATTCTTCGCCAATAGATTTCTTCAGAGTTTCGTTGTGCACTTTTACGCCACCAAAATCACGAATCACAAACCCCTTCAATTTACCAGTTTTTCTATCGAATCTGGCCAACGTATTCTGACCATGAGCTTCAAAAGCGACGCCATTTTCGAGACAAGGTGGTAAAAAAGCGCGGAGGGCTAGGTCGATATATCTAGACGAAACGAGTAAGGCGACACTGCATTTTCAAAAAGCCATGATCTTTACCTCTCCAAAAATGCAATCCTCTTTTCCTTAGTGTCCAAACCCCAGACTCGAGTAACAAGCGTTTCATCAGTATCAGGCTTTTGGATCTTTTCAACAAGAACTCCACACGGAATAAACAAATCGTCTTTATATTCAGGACTATATTCAATGGCCTCACGGATGACACTACTGCAATGTTTGGCTACATCAGAGTCATCGTGACGATAACAGATGGTACCTAATTCTCGTTCAACGTATAACACATCACGATCATAAGTAAGTTTGGGCACCAGCTTGGAAAACCCGGGGCCAAAATAGGTAGTGAACGGAGTGACAGTGCGAAGAGCAGACGAGATCTTGATGCCCAGACATAACTTGACGCTTAAACCTGGCAAAATATCGGGCTTCGCGACTGATCGGAGAGATGCCAAGGCTTCAACGTAGAGGGAGTACTGTGCAGGGAAGATGTGAGCATCGGGGAACTTTTGCTCAATGTTGGGCAATTGAAGCTCGTGAATAGCAATGAATGTATAATTAGAGAATTTAGAACGCAACTGCTTGGCATCTCCACCAACTTCGAAAAGAGCATTGACAAGAGGTTGAGCAAGCTCCTCATAGTCACCCCGAAGGACCGCGCTTTGTCTGGGAAGGCCAACAAGACGGATCTGTGGATGCTCTAAATCGTATGACCCAGGATGTAAAGCTTTCATAGGAGGGTAGCTTTTACGGGCTTTGTGCATCTACTCATACTCATAAATATATAAACCACACTAGTTAAAATCAATTACTTACAGGATGAGTGGCATGTCCTTCAACAACGGATTGCTCCCAAGCAATGGTAGATGATTCTAAACCGGGTAGCTGCTTGGGATGATCATAAGTGTATTCTATAAAAGAATTCTGTTGGCATGAAGTATAATCATTATGATGTTTCCTGCGCTTACTTTGAAAGTTGATCGAGGAACCTAATTCTTGTCCAATCTGTTCCCGCAATTTACCATTGACTTCGAAATCGCTAGCAAAACGATGCCACAAATGAACTGCGTCATAGCTATCTTGTAAATGAAACTCGCTCAAATTGGTAGCTGAAGGAGACAAGACAGAGACCAGCGCTTGCTTAACATAATCGTCACCAGATCTACGCTTATCACCAGTGCCGGTGACAACAGAGTAAATGTGGGGTTGCATATCCAGACTATCAATTAGAGAAATGCGGGTACAGACAACGCCGTTCCAATTGACAGAAGTATCGGTATCCAAGATGGGAAGACCACGTAAAGGAATGACAGCCAATACAGAATCCAATGTAACTTGATGGATGATTGCTTCCTCCTGGCCCTTGACAGGACGAAGCAACAAACAAAGACCTATGGATTTTTCGGTTTCCTTAGCAACAGGTATAAAATAGGCAGGAATTAAGGATTCACTTGTCAAGCAAGCAACCAAGCGAGATGTAGTAGCAAAGCTTGCAAAATGTTCGTTTCTATCGAAATCAATTGAAGGAACAGGCATTTTTGGAAGTAGAAGTAAGAGAGAAGATGTCGAAGGAAGAGAAATGCCTAGGTTTTTATACAGTTGTCTCCTCGGGCTCTCAAATCCAAAAGAAATTTTTGAGCGATGACAAAAATTAACATGTTTGTGTTATCAGATCTTTTGCTATTATAGACACTCACCATGCATATGTGTAACCTAAAAATATTAAATCTCTAGCCAAATGCACAAATATCTACTCTCTCATGAATACGTTCATTATACGTATTTAAAAAAAAGAGACGTATGTCTCAATTTTTTGCGTCATTTGATTCGCTATGATGATTACTAAATTATGAGACCCTGACAGAATCAATCAAAAACTGCTGTTGCATGTTTTGTTTGTAAATAGAAAAGGAAATGGGACCCGTCTTTCTTCGTGTACACATGAGTTATACCTTTTTTTATTTCTAAAGCATAAATGCTGAACCATGCTAACAGATTGAAATTAAGCAGTTTATTCTCTTTTTAGCTTTGTTTCAAGCCCATTTCATTTCGAATAAAAAAAAAGTGAACCAGTACACCTCTTGTCCTACTGTCAATCCGTCTGCTACGCTTTTTATTTGGGTCAAACACGTTTTTACCACTCGTTGTTTGGATATATTTGTATTAGCACTATTAGGGTACTTGTCGGTTGATTTGAGCTTAGATGCTACATGTATTTAGCATTCTGTTGATGATGGCATTGCAGACAAATCATGAAACTGATGGTGACTGTTTGAGCGGTAACCCTACACTATTTCAATTAAAATTTTCATCAACCAACCTCAGTTATCCTCGGCATGGCATTACTAGAAGAAGAACAAGGCGGTTTATTTGGTTTTGATTTTGATGAAGATGATTTCGAAACCAAAAAGGAACGGGTTGTCCCTGCGCAAGCAAAGTACGAAGCCAAAATAGAAACAGACGGGGTAAATACATAAATTGAAAATGCTGAAATTTTTAGACTAGAGAAAGACTAATCAAAGGCATAGTGGTTCCATGAGAATAGAAAGAGCATAGATGAAATCATGCTGGAGCAACATGGACCGAACCAACTAAAGAATGCCATTGAGCATGACTATTTTTATAAGCGATACGATAAAGCTTTGGCATTAGCGCTTGAATACGTCCGAGTTGTCAAAACTAATGATCAATGTAAAGTTACAGGCACTAAAGAAATTACTGATATTGCCATGCATTGTGCCGCTAAATTAAATCGATTGGATACACTAGAGGAATTGTTGAATCTTGATAAATCAGTAAGAGTGCCTCTATTTTTCATTCCAATTTCACTGATCCATAATTTGTAGTACGCCCAAGATTTTGGACTTTATTTAGTGAGAGCCAAGTTTTATCCGTTAGTGGGCCGCTATTCAGAAGCTATAGACAACTGCATCTTGTACCATAAAGGGCGAAAATTAGACTATCGTGTTTGGGCTATTATGGCAGATGTATTCATTAAATCAGCAGAACGTTCGCCTGTAGACAACATTCATGATGACATGAGATATCATTTAGCTAACTTGTCAATGCAGCGCGCTGTTCATATTGTAAAGACAAGTCGCTGGAAGAATAGTATTGATTTTGTAAAGAGAAGATTAGAGAAAGAACTTCAAGGATTAGAGAAACGGTTACAGCAAACAATAGATCAAGGCGGAAATGCAGATGTGTTCGTAGCATGGATGTCCTCCATATCTGGTGCATACCAAGATAAGACTGTAGCCACAGTAGGCTTGAGCGAATTTGATTGGAAACATGTGGTTTGGATATGTAAAGACTGGGCTTTACGTCAAGACCTCGATTTAGACGATGATATAAAGGCTGTTAAAGACATGTAGACCCCTTTATCCTACGATTACCACCCCCTGTTCTCTTTTAAAATAATGAAAATAAAAACAAACAAACATAAACAAAAAAGCAGTTTTTTAGGGTCTTTATTTTTCATTTGTCAAGTATTTTATCTGTATCAAATTCATCAAAGAAAAAAGAGAGAAAATAGATTTGAAACAAAAAAATAAAAATGAAAAAGGTTTAAGCGTCAGTTGTAGGATTTGAATTGTCCGCCTTACCAGCTTCAGCTACATGAGCAATGAAGGTTTCTGAATAAATATACAAACAACAAGAACGAAAAAACAACAGCTTACCTTCCTGAAGATCTGAGGTCCACAATGTTAAATTATCTCTCAATAATTGCATAATCAAGGTGGAATCCTTGTAAGATTCCTCACTTAAAGTATCGAGTTCAGCAATGGCATCATCGAAAGCTTGTTTAGCCAAATTGCAAGCACGATCAGGCGAATTCATAATCTCGTAGTAGAATACGGAGAAGTTCAAAGCAAGGCCTAGACGAATAGGATGAGTGGTGGCAAGTTCAACCTGAGCCACGTCAGTAGCAGTTTGATAAGCGTCAAGAGCTTTTTCGGCTGCAACTTTTCGGTTCTCGTCAGTAGCATATTCAGCAACATAACGATGATAATCGCCCTTCATCTTGAAATAAAAGACCTTGGCTTCACCGCCTTGTGCATTAGGAATCAAGTACTCATCTAAAAGGCTCAAGATATCGTTACAAACATCATAGAGCTCGTTCTCAATCTTCTTTCTGTATTCTTTGATCTTTTCAACTTGATTTTTGTGGTCTTTGCTTTCTTCCTTTTGTTCGATTGATGATACAATTCTCCAGGATGCACGACGAGCACCGATCACGTTTTTAAACGCGACAGATAAAAGATTGCGCTCTTCAACAGTTAAATCAACCGACAACTATTGAGAGTTTAGTAGTATACGATAGAATAAGGTAAATAAACAATACCTTGGCAACTTCCTTCATATATAACACCATTTCTTTTATTATTATCGTCGTTATCATTAATATACTGGCATATTTTATAGGTGTGAAAACGCAGGGAATGAAACTTACCATCATAACGTTCTGCTTGTTCAGCAATCTTTGCCATGTAAACCTGAAAATAGGAGAGGAAGGGAAAAGTTGGTCCTATTAGAAAACACTTTTCAACTTTTTATCTTACTTGGTCTTCACGTTCCTATTCACCAATACGTTAGCCAAGTTATATATCTTTTGATAAAAAGGTATTACTTACAGCAGCCATTATTATTGTACTATATTTTTTGAGAAAGAAAAAGATGAAAGAGTAAACAAGAAACTCTCAAGATGAAAAAAGGGAAAAGGGCAAGAAAAAAACCAAGGGGTTCTTCCAATAGTATGGGGCTCGCACACACTATGAATCATGCGGATTGTGTGTTTTCACTCTTTTGTTTTCGGCTATTTAAAGTAGGCTTAATGTGGTCCACAAACTCAAAATCAAAAGCTCCAAATGTTTGGGTAAGTAAACGCAATTATCAGCGTATCCAAAAATACATATCATTGGGAAATGAGAGAGTTCATGGAGAATAAGGCTCAAGCACACTTTTAATTAACCTATACGCACGGCATAATAGATGTAATAGATTTCAATTACAAGCACCAAATATCTCTCCAAACCAATAGCCCCCTTATGCAGATATCCATAATGCACCCAATGATTACCAAGTTCAGGATGTACATTTACGAGCTATATATAAAAAGCTATCGCAAGTGCTGCATTTTTCAAATGTAGAATATTTCTCAATACAACTGTTCTTACATGTTATTCAGTGAACAAGTATGTTGTCGCATAGTTTTCTTTGATGCAGTGATACAAACTAAATCCTGTGCACTAAAGCCTTTTGATATCATGCTTAATCTCGCACTGCTTTAAACAATGCGCGTACCGCTTTAAATGGCTGTCAATTTGATCGATAGCCACACACATAATTAAAAAGTATTGAGCTGTCGGGATGATAGCTTGATAAACAAACGTTTGGTTAATTTACGAATCCGAATGGGATTTGCACATATAGAAAAGAAGCCTTGAGAACTTGATTGATGATATTGATTAGAAACGCAGGAGAAGAATATATCCAGCTATCTTGATAAATAATCCTTTTCATTGTTTTGTGCATGAACAATGCCCCAAATTGTGTATTTTTCAACTCTTCAGTGGGTGTTATGCTCACAACATTTAGTCTTCTTCTTTATGAATTGATTTGCACAAAGGTTTTATTGCTTGAAATACAGTTTTAATTTACGCTTAGATTTCTTATTTTGGGTCCCATGATCCTTTTCGTGATCCAATACTGGAATAACCGAAGCAGGATAAAAGCCATCTTTAGCTCACCCAACCGCTGGAACAATGGCTGATACGGATTGAAAACTTCTAATTATATCTATAGTATCTCCTTTCCCACTTTGAAACCTTCCCTGTATTGTTCATTTTTTTGCTATTTCTTTACGAGCTCTGAGAAATCATATGGTTTGTCTCGAAGCACTTGAATCGGTTAAAAAAATGACCGATTCTATCAAGCTGTGGAAGACAAGTAGATCAACGATATTAAGTGGGATGTTCGCATGCTCGTAAATGCCTTCCTTCTCTCGCTCAATCATTTTTGCGGATCTAATACATTCCCGGAAAACGCTCATCAAATATTATCAATTGAAATAGATCAGAAAACGAATTGTGTCATAAGATAAAGAGAAATTGGATTGCGCTATTCGCAAAATTTCAATAGTATTTTATTAAAAGCTCTAATACAAAGCAGTATGACTTCGTAGCACAGGAAAAAGATGGCTGAAAAATGTGCAACATAGCCAGCTTCGGTTTAAAAGCTCCCTTTTTTTTTGTGGCACTGTGATTTTACAAAAAAATAAAATAAAAAAAAGAAAAGAATGTGTGCAATGTTTCACTAGTGGAAGCATACGAAACTCTATAAGTTGTTGTACCAAACAAGGCCCAAGATCTTCTAATATTGTATGAAATACCCAAAACAAAAAGCATGAAAGGCCCTGCTTTTTTTATCCCGAGCGATTTAAAGTTTTACTTTAATAATTGCACATGAATATGATTTATAATGTGTGGGACATTTACTGTGGGTATCATAGACTCTAAATCCTCCAAGGAATCTAATAGAATATAAATATTTGCCATGTTATTCTTCTTATCATCGACAGTCCTACTACTAAACCAAAGGTATTTTAGTTGAAAACTCCTTTTCTTTTATTGTAAATAGCCTACATTGGGTCATCTCCTTCAACTACCGATGAAAAATAAATGGTTTGGATCTGTATAGCAAGAAAAATTAGTCTTTGCTTTTTTTAACGTGTGCTGTGCCTGTTGATAGTACCAATGATATTTGCTGATCAGAGCTAAATTGATTTAGAATCGATATAACGAACAAGGAGAGAATAACTGCATTGCCGCTGAATAATTTACGCCATAGACTGGCCAAGTTGTGAAAAAGACCTTTTCCTGGAAAGGAATACGTGTTACCACTTAGTGCTTGTGAAATAGTTCTCCCAATGTACCTTGATTTGATTGAATCCAGCTTTTTAAATCGTCGAATGAACGGGATTCTCTGTTGTCGTTTGTGGGGCATATTATCCAATTGACATATACAAGAATGTCTTCCTGCTGGAAAATCCCATCAGATTATATATTAATAATTTCACGCAGAATACACAACTTACCACACAGCTCCATAGATCAGATGTTTGCACCCAATTTACCAGTGTGTCAATAAGTGGCCAAATATTTCGGATGGAGGCTAATGATAAACACCAAATCATGTTCCTTCTGGTTTCGATGGACGTCAACGATCCATTGTAAATATAATTGGATAACGACTTAAATTCTTGTGAGATAAATTCTGTGAATATTTTGCAGGATCTTGCTGTCTCTAAAATACGGTAAACACTTTGCATTATACGTACGACTCTCCAATCTGCAAGTAAAACCACATATGACGCCAGTTTGGCTATCAAGATTTCGCTCAGGGCAGAGGACGACATAGCAATCTTCAAAAGATGGTATTGACACAATTGCTGTTGTATTGCATGTATGCTAGTATAATTGTTCGGGTAAATATACAGTGCAATTAGATCTAAAATTTCGGTGTCCAGTAATTCACTATAATGCAACAACAACCTATTTACTAATCATTTAGCCAGTGCTATTGTTAAATAGAATTGGTACAAGGAGTACCTTGTTTTAGTCTCATTCGACCAGCATATTACTGCTTGTTTACGCAAACAATCATTTGCCGCAAGATGGCTCAAGAATTGATCAGAAAGCAGCCTCTGTGGTGGATCAAAATTGATCAAATCAGCTGTAACCTCCTCGCGCTGTGATAATGCAAGGCAAACAAATCTCTCGATAACAGGGAATGCCTTTTCTTCATGCACTAATCCTAAGCAAGCATTTGAAATCCTTTTATTTAATGCTGCACTGTTGCTATCTTGTTTATCCAGTAGCTCCAATATTTTGGCGATTAGAATATCGACATTGGATGTTTGAGATTTTTCTACACTTATAAGACGCCGCAATCGAATAATGCACCAGAGATCAGAACTACCAATAAATAAATAAAATGAGTGTATGTTTGTTTTTAAACATTACTTTGATGCAATTGGATGATTGTTGGTAGGTTCAAGATTCAGTTTAGCATATTCCATGAGACAGGATAATACTAGCTTTGATATATCGAAATCATGGCCTATATAAGGATGTATCTTAGTGATGAAGGATTAGCTAGATTTTCATGTGCAGTATGTATGTTTAAATTACTGAAGCTTGAGTTAAAAGTGACCCGATTTGAGGGTAGATTTCATAACATTGTTTTGAAGTAGTCAGCTCTTTCAAAATCTACATGCGTATGTTGTTACGAAACACTTTCAATGGTAAAGAGCGTGTTGCTTTTTTACTGTATGCAATTGATCAAGGAAAGACAGTATGAATTCTCGGTTATTTGTAATTGATTCCAGTTGATTATGTCGCAAAAGAGTCTCGAATTCTTTGCATTCCAGAGGCATGATGAAAGGCAAAGAAGATAAAACCTCGTTAAGTTACTCCAGTAGTCACATTGGTTAAAACATCCGTATGTATGTGCAACGACGTAAGTGAAACATAGACACTATCAGATTGTTTGTCGAATATGCTCGTGTATCCTTTCACTGTTTATTATGAAAGGGAGGTCAAGATTAGCCGTATACAATAAAAATGTGACACCATATATAAAATGTCAAAAGATGGTAATGATGATAATGATGATAATAACACATATATATTTTTGTAATAAAAAGAGCTTAAAACAGTAATAGAGATATAAAAATAGCATGGTCTTGGAAAAAGTTATATAGATTCAAACAAAAGGCTTATACAAGAATTAAAAATAGCGGACTGTGTGGTATTAAGTTAATATCTAAACTGAATGTTTTACGATGCTTGTTGTTGGATTGTAGTAGGGCTTGATGTGTATTTTCTTGAAGCAGGAGCAACATGAGTGGAACCATAAGCCGTAGTTTGAGCAGGGGGATTAGAAAAAGCACTTGGGCCACTATTGTTTGATGGAGATTGAGAGAAATATGAGTTTGGGTGATGTTCGTATCCAATGGCAGGAGATTGATGTCCACTAGGTATACGTCCACGCCAATCATTGCCATCCATAGCAGGCATATGCATATGGTTCATACCATGATGAGGATGGGGTAATTGGGGTGGTTGGTTCATTCTATTAGCTTCTTCGTGCAACACGTTATTGCCACCATTAGCTGCAGGTGCCCCACCGTTGTTTCCATGGCCAAATTCTCCGTTATAAAGATCAGGAGATGATGTCTCGGATGAAGATGGGTCTGATGTCATGCTTGGTATCATATAAGAGCTGCTGTTGTGCTGTGGTTGAGAGTGGTGAGGGTGGTGATGAGATGGATGTTGACCAGTTGGTGTAGGAGGCAACATACCACCTTGCATTGGTCCTTGTCCACCAGGAAAATGCGAATAGTTTGTAGGATAAGGTTGATAAGAATAGGGCGAGCTATAATCGGGCCCCATAACGCCAGGAGGTGTCATTGGAGGTCGAGTAAAAGGAGCAGAAGTAGAAGCAGTAGCAGTATTATACCGGCCTTCTTGATGTTGGAGCTGAGAGGAAGGAGGAGGATTAACTGCACCCACAGGAATTGAGTTGCTGGTACTTTCATATCTGTCGTGATTATCAGAATAATGACCTGGGCTTCGACCACGTACAACTAAAGGAGCAGATTGACATGAGGCAATCTTAATCTTCTTGTTGCCTTCGATTTCAGCATAAAGATCGACCAAGCAAACGTAGTATTGCTGAGCAGCTCTTCTTTTGCCATTATTTGCGGTGGCTGTTTTGAATTGAATTCTTTCAAAGGTAACTATACTTTGATTGGCACCCACAGAACTCATGCTCAGATTGCCACCAGGCATAATCAATCTAGCGGTAGGTGTAGATTGAGGGCCTTTATCTCTCTTGGGGGTATGTTGGACCAAATCGATCTTTTTATCACTATTTGAGACACGGGCTGAGATGTTCATGGAAAAGTTACGGACTGGGTGAAAGGCACCGTCCACTTGAACCAAGCATTGCGTTTCTTGATCAGCGTAATAATGGTTCAAACCATGAATACCAAAAGCCCCACTCACTTGAAAATAATTTCTGCGATAACATGTCCAATCGTTATCGGCCAAAAAGAAGCCTCTATCCATTTTAGCTTGGATGCGAAGAGTCAATCTGTCGAAATTTGTTATTAAAGGATGAGTGCAAAGAGAGAGAAAACACTTACAAAGTTGATCTGTCCAGCCCGTATAAATTGTCGACAGGTTTTGTGGAGCTAAAGAATGGACCCAGCTCGGTAGAAAACAGTTCGCTTCTTCCTCTTTTGCGAACAAGAGCAGGATGAGCATAAGGAGCAGCGTGGAATGATGAAGTGGTATAATCTGCATGTGCTTTTTTGGGGATTGGAGATGTGTGGTGGTTAGGGCGAGGAGTACCAGGTTGAGAAAGAGCCATCATACTAGATGTAGCGAATAAGTATGTTATTAAAACTAGTTTTAATGACTATTACAGCCTATTTTACCCAGGTAAGTGAGGATCTGAATCTGATTTTCTAGCAGGCGAATAGCTGCTTTGGGGTGGAAGCTGATGATGATGGTTATGGCTATAGTGTATCAAATTGTTAAAAAGCTCTTTTTTTAAGATGAGTGCAATGTTGCACCATCATAGGAAAATAGCAACGGTACTTACACAGGAGGATGCATAGGACCCTGAGGAAATGACTGGCCGTAACTAAGGTGATCCATTGCTGGCATTGGAGAATACTGTTGTAGCTGGGGTGATTGAGGCATATTGCTAGTGTCATTCATTGGATGCTGCAATGAAGTAGCTTGATGCCACTTTTTTGATTCTTGAGTGGAATTCATTTCTGTATTGTGTCAAATGCTAAAGCAACAACGATCAAAAAAGAAAGAAAGATAAAGGATAAAGGATAAAGGATAAAGAGAAGGAAAATAGATGCTTTCTCGTTTAGATCTAGGAATCTTTATAAGCAGGCTAAAAAGCGGATGCCGAAATGAACAGCAATAAGGTTGAGGGACAGATTCCTATACAAATACAACGATACAGTATAAGCGAGAGAGTGGGTGCAGTTTTTTTTTTATAGTTGGATCCCCACTGTAGATTACTACATTGGACAGAGTTAAAAGCTATTTATTTGAAAACAACATGGAATACTCAAAAATGATCTGCATAGTGAAACAAATGTAGTACTTGCACGCCTTTAGTATCTTTGAACTTGGCAACTCATCGCTTTATGACGGACGTGCGTTTGCTGAATGAAAGCACTATACAAACTGTGTACATAATCACCTAAATAGGGATCTGTCACACTGAAAAATATACAGTTTACACCTAGTTAATGGGGCTCGGAACAGCATCTCTTTTAAACATATCTTGAGAAATTACTCCCATTCAACCTCCTTGATTTTAATGTTGCTCATTTATTCATCACACCATGTTTTACTTGATTTTCAGATCTGATAATACTATACATATGCATCTATTGTTTTAATTTTTTGTCCTCTATTTTTTCCCATTAGTCACAGTATTTTGTACATGTATATCTCATTATCACACAAAGCGTACTCTGAATTGTTCATCGTGTACCACAGCATTAAATGAAGCAAGTTTATTAGAGAATACCCGCTCAAATTGAGACCTTTTACTGGTTATTTTCCTGTTTTTAATCAATCATTTTTCGCATTCAGTTTCAATAAAGTTAGTTTATCTTATATGAGTGTTGATCTATTTATAATGTCAAGAAAAAAAGTTATTATAATAGATAATCTCATTTGGAAAAGGTGCTTGTAAAAGTCATTTCGTTTGCGCGGTGATTGCAACCATGCTCCGAAAACCATGTAAATTTCCCCTGAAAGTCAAAATCAAGTTGACCTTTTGAACCTGATTATCATAATTGACACGTTTAATGAAAAAGAAAATGATCATTGTTTGTTATTAATTTGCATTCTGGACGTACATAATGACAACAAGATATATTTCAAACCCTTCTGTTTTAAGTTTGGTAACTTTGACAGTATGCGGTGCAACTCGTCTGGGGAGATAGATTTTAACTGTTATACTTTATTTTGATTTACTTCGATTCTTGTGGTGGTGGGGGAACACCTACCAAAAGATAGATAGTGGATCGATCTCTAATATGCTGATTAGAACATTTTACTTAATACTAAAATGCTTACGATTTTCTAAATTTGTATTTTCGTATCTGGATAAGTTTCTTTTTCAACAGGATAAACTAAAGAGGAAAAGTGCAATTATGTTTAACTAACTGTACAGTTTTTAATGCAAATCAGAGAGAAAATATCCACATGGATCTTTTTTTTTTCTTTTGTTAGTAAAACCAGATATAGACTTTCAAATCCAATTTCTAATTGTTCTGTGAACCACTTCGCAATATTAACCGTTAGATGTGCCAAATTTGATAGAGATAAAATCACATTTACGTAATTTCTTTTTCTGCCCGAGGTGTTGTTGCAAATCAAGCAATCGTTATTGCGAATAAAAAGATTATAGAAATTAATTTGCCAGAGCAAATTGTTCTGTATAGCGTTAAATTGTAATAAAGACCGTTATAGTTTTGCAACCTATGAAATAGAGATGTAAAAGAAAAAACATATATATGAATGCAAAATAATGTGTCCAAATGAATTGAATTTACTATTTATGTAGTTCAGGTATCTAAAGTAAAATAAAGATAAAATGTAATAATAAAGTAGTATATATAAAAATTGATAAAGGTTAGTTTTCAGGTGGGTAAACGAGCTGTCTCCAATCCCCCCCCCCAAAAAAAAACTATGGCGAAAAATCACCATAGCGAAGGGAAAGCCAAGTTTTTTCGGCCTTTGTTGCACTGCGGGCTGTCTTACGTTAAGCAATACTAATAAAAGAGCTTTTTCTTAATAAAAGAGCTTTTTCTTAATAAAAGACGTTGTAGTTTAACGAATGCTTGAATTTAATAAGAATCATATAGCTCGGTTGATCAGCAACATTTGATGGATTCATATCGTAATCCATGTAGGTTCATCTGAAATGGCCTTACATTCGTCATGAAAAATAATGCAACAGAATTTCTAGTAACAAGCTGATCTTAATATTTGTTGTGTCCATAGAATACAATAGTTACTGTTATTTTGACTACATTGTCATGACAACCGTATCTGGATTGGATCTAGTGCTAAGTGCTGTTGATGTCTAGTATGTGAAGACTAGACGATGCAGCTAGAGTATTATATTCTGGATATGCGTGGGCATTATTTTAGAGGTCAAGAATAATCAACTACGAGAGCGCCATACTAAAGTTTAGTCGGTCAATGTAGCAGCGTTGGTATGGTGTTGTACTTGAAATCCAACTTTTTGGGTATTTTTTAATTATGAAATTAATTTTACTGAAATTACAATGTTTGGGATACTCTCTCAATCAAGGCTATTTTCTCTGTCGATAACTGTGATTTATCAGTGATTTATCAGAATGAGAAATTATTCAAATAAAACGGTTGTGAATTAATCAGGTAAAGATCTCGTTTGTTACATGGAAAAAATGATGGTTTATTTACTAGTGAATCTAAGTGGACTGATGGGAGGATAAGATACAAGTGTGAGACATGGTGTAGTAGAGAGTGGAACGATAGATTCTATCTATTGTCCATGAACATGTCATGTTGAGTTATAAATAAGCAACACGATCCAGTGGGATATGTTCCTGAATTGGTTCAGGATTGAGTTTACTTGTGTTTGACTTCCGGTTGGGAAACTGACACATCAGGGAAGATTGTCTCTATCTCAAATGTCATGTCATATTATTTTATGATCTGATGAGTTTTACTCTTCAGTATGAGTTTATATTAAATTGACATCCGGTTTTAGAATTGATACATCAGTGAGTGTCCTACGAGTCAATGAAAACTTGTCATTGATCACAGTTTATCCATTGTTCTGATCTGATTTTCGATGGACGTTTAACACCATTGATTTTTATTGAACATACATTTATTTAAAGGTATTCAAACCAAAGTTTTTTAAAGCAGGAGACAATTACTGTACTATTTTTGAAGCTTCTGAGAATTTTTTTGCTTCCAGAATATCCGATGTGATTACTTCAATTCTCGACGACAAATTGTCAGATTTTACAAGATGATTTGTTCCTCGTGTTGTGTCCATATAAAAGCTACATGCGTCATATCTAACATAGTTATAATGTACGAATCATGATATTAATTGTTTTTAATTCTTTTACAAATAAGGAATAAATGTTGTGCGTAGAGGATGATGTATATTTCGGATATTTTAATATAATAAAAAGAGACTTGTAATTGTGAAATACATTCACTATGATGATCTGCATTCCACTTCTAGATTCATCCAGTTACCTTAAATTGATATAAACTACATATGCGCACAGATAATAAGATGTGCAATACAGATTTATACTATATAAGATATAAGCTAGAGACGGCACCATTAGGATGGATGACGCTATAGACTGATACTTATATCTCGACACAAGCCTTAGACATTTACTAGATTTAGTATATGCTACGAGCTTATGCTATATAAGATCTATGCTTCAGATGCGTATCCCCAGTTTCCAGATACGCACTACAAGACATATACTTATATCCATGATACTAGCTACAGATACATCATGTACTACAGACTTGTACAATATGTGCAATGCTATAGATATGCTTATGACATGCTATAGACGTGCTACATATACCGATATATGCTAAGATGAATCCCAAGTGATATACACTCAGACATGTATACTATTAATATTATAGACTGGATAAGACTATTCAAGGAATGATATACGCTTATGGATCGATATTAATAATCTTCGCATAGAAGATTGATCAGGGTACTACCTCGGGTAAAGTCTATCTCCTGACTCAAATATAGTTAAGTTATCTTGAGTCTGCTGATATGTAGGTTAGCACAAAGTTAAGATGCTAGTTACGCAGTATTGTCGTACATGTTATATTGCGAGAGTAGAACATTTATCCACAGTTTAAGTATATAAAGGTTCATCTACCTGGCCAGTAGATGAACGGCAGCTTTATACACCTGTCGATTTGATAATAAAACCTATACCTTTATCAAGTTGACTTTATTGTTTTTTTATTATAATTTTTTTCCGTGAATCCATATAACAGTTTATACCGATTCCACAGTAATAATTCACAGCTTTCAGCTGTATCCGAACAAATAAAAGAAGTATATCTCGTTTATTAGCATATAAATACAGGGTATTCATATCTTTTCAATTATTTACTACAACTGAGATGGTAACTATAATCGTAGTGAAATGTCACCTATTATATGGTACCAAAATTACAATGAAATAAAATCCAGACGAATCATGGCTGACCCAATGAAGAAACCAAATACACGAAAAGCACAAGTAAACATTAGCAAGTGTATGTGGAAGCTTGCACTCCTGATCTACAAAGTACAATCTCCTACAACTCTTGCACATGCTAATATTGAACAACGCTACTGTTGTAGATCAGTATGAAATGATCTGTTATGCGCAGAGGATATATAAATATGATCTGCTCAAAAAATGTATAACTTTATAAAAATAAAATCAGACACAAAAACTAATGACTTTATTGATAAGAAAATGCCATCTTTTTATACTAGATTATATCTGTTGTAACACTATTTGTCATCATGGTTAAACATTAAACTTGGTATTTAATGCCAAGTTTATTACATCATGTTCTATTGTACATTAATAGCTTATTCCTTGTCATTGTATACAAAGAATTACCAATCTAATAATTGCTTAATCTCATGCCTTTCTGGCACAGCAATTTAAAAAAGAATATGAGGCAGTTGTTCCACAAGGCTGAAACTATACTACAAGATACTCTAATATAAGGCAAGTATATTGGTATAATTTCGAGTTGATTGCGTTGCTGACTGTCGAGAAAATACGTTTTTTGTTGAAGTGAAAGTGTTTCTACCAGGATAGGGTAGCAAAAAATGATGGAAAAACGAAAGAAATGCGGGTATAGCTCAGCTGGGAGAGCGTTAGACTGAAGATCTAAAGGCCAAGCGTTCGATCCGCTTTACCCGCACTTTTTTTCCACACATAATGTGTGGTGTGTGTAGTGTAATTGGATAAGAAATGTCGCTGGTTTGATAATTGGACGTTAGCCTGCACCTTTGTTTTTTCATAGGAAATTCAGCTTGTCTCAACAAATTAAGTGTATCTTAAAATAATAAAGGTGTCTTTTATCTCATATCTAACTTAGTCATAATGCAGGGATCATGATATTAATTTTTGGTAATTCTTTTACAAATATGTAAGGAATATAAGCTACAAGTGTGTAATTGAACCTCTTGCAAGGTTCCAGGCTTATTCAAAGAATACATTTAGATCAGATCGCGGGATGTCGGGAAGACATCCTACCCAATCTTCTCTTTAATGTAAAATAGAAAGATAGGTCTGCCTGGAAATGCTGTGATTTAATAAGGTTTGACACTTCTTGTCAAACATCAGATGTTATGTGGATAAACATTGAATGGGATATATTTTAGTATAAATAGAGATCATATCTTATGTCAATTAAAGTCTTCAATTTTGTATCTGGTTTTATTCAGAAAAGTCTTTATTACTTTATACAAATCATATTTACATAATAATAACATTACGCTGCGCCCTTTGACACTGGCATAACAATCATGACTACCCTTTACTGTAAGACCCTGGTGATGTGTCAATTTCCCAACCGGAAGTCAAACTCAAGTAAACTCAATCCTGAACACAATTCAGGAACATATCCCAATGGATCATGATGTTGATGTATACGCACTACTACATCTGCACTATATCAATTCCTACAAGTACACTACGCTTGCTGATTTACTGCAAATATATTATATGATTGTATCAGATACGAATCAGTATAATATCTCTACGGTCACTGGATATCGCAATGTCTCGGCTGCCATGACATCAACAAGATATACGGACTTGCTCTCAAATGTCAAGGTGCGAACAAACTATTTGATATGTTACATCAGCTCATATTCTTGGATCAATCTCAACAATGAAACATATCAA
>MU619420.1:15056-42793 GCA_025201805.1 Parasitella parasitica | reverse complement strand
AAAAAAAAAAAAAAAAAAAGGCGTAGCCAATTTTTTAATACGCCTGTGACCGTATCTATGCGTAAACAGTAAATGCATCCAAACCAGTAAACAATGTAAAGTGGAAAACCTTAAGGGGAAAACTATAATCTGGTGGACCAAACCTAAAGGAAAGATAGACTTGATGTTGTGGATCATGATACTTTTTATGTTTTGAAAATTGGTTGCTTGGATGAAAAGTTATTTCAATTCAAATTCTTGATGAAAGGAGGACAAATTGCGAAAAACAGTTATGTCAAGTCTCATAGTTTCTCTTTAGACTTTTAATCATGATAGCCAAGTTTGAATGCATTGTAGAATTCGAATGGTTTATTGTAGTTGACATGTGAGTTGCTTCTCTTGTCTATACACTGCTCAATACAAACAAGCCAAATTGACATACAGCAGTATCATTTTGAAAATATTGCGGTTGAAAGGCATGTTCTACTTTTTATTAGTATTGTATCCAATAAACAAAGATTCTGATCTATCTTTTACTACTAATTTCTAAAAAGAGAGATGACTCTCCATACTGATATGTCTTGATATAATTACCAACTATACCTCCGAAGCCTTTGATTGAGCACGCGGCTGAATTTAAAGAAACAAGCGCATTTTTTGTTCCAAATTGTTCAATTTGTCAAAAAAATTATTGTGTAAGCATTTTGATTGCATATTTGATGCCAAATTTATCACAATAAGTTTGCAAACATAATACAACAAACCAATACAAGAACTGGCGCTCAATCTTTTTACTATGCAAAGATTAAATTAAACTGTATTGAACATTTAATGGACTAAATAGAAAAACCAAAAATTTGTTTATTTAGGCCAAATTGTCCGATTTTTTGTACTATAATGTATCAATGAAGATTTATGATAACATTTCTAAAGCTAATAGATAATGTGCAGAATTATCTAGTTTGTTAGCAGTGCCTTTACACTCTAACTGAATATTTGTTTAGTTCTTTTTGATTCAGTGAAGCGAAAACAAAAATATGTGTAACCGCACAAGAGGACTTATTTTAGGTCGCGTAAACTACTTCATACCAAACGCTTTCTATCACTATCGACACAATGCTTGATATCTCTAGTAGTTATATGAAAACTAAATCTTGATCAATCATTATGCATATAACTTGCTATAAATCTTGTTTTGGCGGCATCTCGAGAACTAAGTGACAGATATATTGCAATTTGGAAAGCATGGTGGTTCAGGTACAGTTTTTGTACCAGAGCTAGGGTGTATGCTTTTCTTGGAACCCAAATCCATACCTCAAAATGATTCTGAAGATTACCCCAAATTTGAAACTGAAAATTGAATATGAGGTGTGGCGTCCAAACTTATAGCAAAATCTGAATAATGGTTAGAAATATATATATATTCGAGAGTTGGATACGTTGTTATCGAAGAGTTGAAATGAAAAATATTTTGGCTGAAAATTGTATCTTCATCGCTTAATAGTTTGTAAAGATAGCAGTAATTAAAAATTATGCGTTTAAGCTTGAGAAAAGGGTATGTCTTTGAATTGATGGTATGTATTTTATCCAAAAATGAAGGTTTTTTACATAAGTGGTTTTGAAGTTCGTTTTATTATGCATTATCCCAGTTATGGATATACATATTGAGACATACACAAGGTACCCATTAGAATTATGCTTTGCTCTACAGTTGAAAATAGGTGTTGCACTCATTTTCAGCAAAAAAAAAGGGCTTTAGATTGAATCTCAGCACTGTGTTTCCATTCGACCCAAACCAGATTTCAGCTTTTTTTCGCATACTTTATTCCTATATATCTCAAAAAAATAATAAGTATATTGGATATGCATACTAAGTGTTTTATGACAAGAAATGAATTCTGGATCTAACCATATACATTACAAGGATATGGAAACACTTTTTCTTATCACCAATTTTCAAATATTCATAAAACGACTTTTTTGATTGTTTTTCAGTAAAATCAAGCATATTTTGAGCACATTCAGTTTTATAAAGTTGGCCAAACACACCATCATGTCAATAACTACACATCAATATCTTGTTCACAATGGTGGCTTCATTTTCGGGGCCAAAAATCAAAATCTTGTTTCCACTATAATGAATTTACAATTTTCCGGTCCTATGTTTAGAGGGCCAAAATGAAGCCATTTAAAAGGGTAAAAATTGATTCCATTTTTTGAGATTTTCTCCCTCAAAAATTGATATTTTTTGACCAAACAAAAACCATTTCGTAGCCGCTTTATAGGTCTATTTTTGTATTACTATATCATGTATCTGTATTTACCAGTTATTGCTCTGAAAGTTGTGACAATAAATCCGGCCTCTGCTAAAAAAATAGGAAAAATATTTTTTTCGATATATCTATCTAAATAATAATACATCTAGTAGAGAATTAGGTTTCAAAAAGATTTTACTAATCGCTCCAGCCCTAGTGTCATAGTGGTTTTTTGACAAACAGGGGAACAAAGTTTCGCGTAAAAAGACAAAATTGGCCTAAGCTTGCCGAAGTCGAGCTTGAATGCGACATGTTTATTACCAGTAGGTGTACCGAATTTTGCTCTATTAGTTTACTTAGGAACTTGAACTTAGTTTAGTTGCAAAATATGGTACTTGTAATAGGAGCATATGCTGTAAAATCTGCCAAATCTGTAAAACCTAGTTATGTCAATATCTCGACAGTAAAGTTAGATATCAAGAATCGAAGGGCGTAGTGACGTACAGTTATCATACTAGTATTAGCCTGTATACTTGGTTTGGACCCCAAATTCGTGCCTAAAAATGACCCTGAAGATCGACATAAAGTTGAAAACTGAAAATCGAATCTGAGGTTTGGGGTCCAAACATAGCAAAATTTGAAAAATGGTCAGAGATTCATAAGACTTGGACATGTTGTAAAATGCAGTGAAAAAAGAAGTTTTTGGCTCAAGGTTGTGGTTTCATTGCTTAATAGTTTCAAAATTTATTAGCGATTGCAAACTAAGCCGTTAAGCGGGGAAGGGGGTAATATTTCAGATTTGGCGGTATTTATATCATTCAAAAATGAAGATGTACGAAAATGGTTTTTGAACCCGTAGTATACAGTATCTCAGCTATTAATTCATATGGAGACATACACAAGGTACCTATTAGAATCATGCTTTGCTCTTCAATTGAAAACAGCTGGTGCCCTCATTTGCAGCGAAGAAAGAGGCTGTGGATTGAATCTCAGCACTGTGTTTCTATTTAAACCAAAATGATTTGAAGAACAGCAATAATGTGTAAATCTGGTGCTACATTGACAGATCAGTGGATACTTAAGACCTATCATTATGTTACTATTACTTCTTTTCCTCTTCTCCAAACTTTTTATCAATATCTAATTACCAACATTTTCCATTCTGCGACTTTGGTAATAATCAATCATTCATGAAGCTTGCAATAATTATTAACTATCAATATACAGTTGGTTTTGATTTTTGAATACCTAAATCACAAAAGCTCAAGAAACTAGTCCCACAAATTAAAACCAGTTTCGAGCTTTTTTCGCATAGTTCATTGCTAGATATCTCATGAACGCAATAGGTATATCAGATATGCGTAATAAGTGTTTTATATCAAAAAATAAATTCTGCATCCAACCATATAGGTTACTACCCTATAGAAACACTTTTAATTAATACCAATTTTCAAATATTCAAAAAACGCTCTTTTTGATAGCTTTTGAGGAAATTCAAGACAATTTTGAGTACATTTAGCTCTACTAAGTTGACCAAGCAAACCATCATCTCAATGCCTACACATCAATACCTTGTTTACAGTTGTAGCTTTTTTATTTCTGCCAAAAATCAAATAGAATTTAATAAAAAAAAATACTTTGCTGTGTGCTGAACGTGAGCCTTTTTTCTGGAATACCAAAAAAATTTCTCAGGGGAGCCCTTTTGAAAGCATGATAAAATGATATATAGACTGCAAAATTAGATAGTAAGTAACAGGTAAAAAATAAATAAATGAAGACATATTAAAAGTGAAACTGCTAAATATACTACAGATGTTCAAAAGTAGTGTGATATGAGTATTTGAGTTTATAGGGAATTGGCATTTCTTGGGTAGTAAATGATAATACTTATAGGTTTACTTTTCTGCAGGTTTTTTTTTATTGAACTAGAAGTTGCAAGACAAGTGTATATCGTGCACTAATGCTTCCCATAACCTGGATGCATTCTAAAGAAAAGTATGCATTTATATATGCAGATTTCCAGGTCACTTGATATCATTTTATGATCTCCCCCGTCTTAGCAGCGTGCTTCAAGGCTTCATCAGTCGTACATTTAATATTTCTAAATTGCTTTTTGATCTACAACGCCGCGAAAATGAAAAGATGAATTCATCGAATACAGATACTACCATCTGTTTCACGATGGTATTATCTCTGATGACTTTCAAAACAATGTCAGGTTTATTTTTGATGCGCTATTATGAGAAGAATGAATGATATAAACGTACCAATATGATTGAGAATGGGTATGACTGAAGATGTGTATATGTTGTGCGGGTGGAATGGAGAGTCGCTCATTAAAGGAACCGAAAGCAGTCGAAAAATGCCAATTTCAGTCCTTACCGACTACAAACATCAAGACATGGATATCATTTCGATGGCTCAAACGTAGCTTTTTGTTGCTTGTATAAAAGGACGAATTGGCCATTTTCATATTTATGTCCTTCTCATTGAAAGAAGACTATATACGATGAAATCAATGAATATAATAATTAATTCACTTGAAGAGCAGCATATATATTCTGTAAATGCTAATATAAACGTACCTGTCGAGAGTGTGTGGATGATTGCATCTTCGCTGCATAGACAGCAGCACCAGCAGCGCTTACGGCACCAATAGTAGAGAAAAAAGCAGCAGGTCCAGGCATTTAACTCGAGATAATTCAAGTAAAAAAAAATAGAGAAAGAAGAGAACTATTTATTGAGTTCATGTAGATATATTTATAGCAAATTTAAGTATATAATGTTTGTTGAAGGTGAGTATATTTTGGCTGCCCAATTGCAATTCATCGTTTGGAAAAGTGCACAATTTGGTTCTCATAGTCGATAGACTTTAAGCAGCTTGGTTTAACCAATCGTTCCAATTCTTGTAGTACGAGGTATTTATCGTGATAAATACCAAGCCATTTGCCAATCCAGGAAATAGAGGCTGAAAGATATGCTTTTCGCAATTTCGCAATAGCTTTGGTACGCATGAAATCTGTATGATTATCCATAAGCAACCTGAAGGTAGGGTATGGATTGTTATGATACAGCTTGAAATATAAGATTGAGTTTTGCGTGGAAACAGATTTAATTAGTTGTTTAGCAAAACGAAATTCATTTGTGTTTGCTTCTTTCATGCAGGTGATACGTTGTGTTGCCAAATATAGGTTTCGAGTGTAGCATGAGTGATATAAAATATCCAGGACGGTATAATATGGGTTTGCTTTTGTGTATTGCTAAAATAAATTGCCATAGTAAGAAACTCTTAAATTTAACCTTTTTCTAGTATCAAAATTTCTACCTGAAGCTCATATATATGCATTAGACCTGATAAACTTTTGACAAGTTCTCCATAATTCGAAGCATTGATGCAGCAATCAACGGACGATTCGTAGACTTCAAGTTGTCATATCTGTTAATTCAATGCCATGATTGAAAGCTGGGAATAATACTGTACCTTGCTTGGCAAACATATAATCTCCTTTGCTCCAATGACTAGAAAATATACCTTCCCTAAGTTTACGAAAAAGATCAACAATTGCTTCCCATTTCTTTTTGTCTTGTACGCCTTGAACTTCAGAAATCTTTATCTTGATATGTTCCCACAATTCATGCTGCAGCTTCACGCTTCTTAAGCTATAAATATAACGACAATCAAATTTTATTAAGGCAAAGAGTCTTTTATACATCATCATCTTTGTCGCACCTTTTCTGATAATTTCCATCAGAGCGACTCACTAGAGGCATATCTTGAACTTTTTCGCCTTTTTTTTGTCGACCATCGCAATTCCAGTCCTTTGCACTCTTGGTTAATCCTTCAGCTGAAATCTCTACCCTTGAAATCAGTATAACGTCATTTACGAATTAAATCAAGCATTTACTCTGCGTGCTCCAATTGTAATTTGTATTTCTTAATTTTTGAGAACCTTTTTGTATTAATTGTATTTTGTGTTTTACGGTATTAGAACAATGCCCATTTTAGCACAAGTTAATTTAAATCATACCAACTATCTCTGTATATTCCCTGTAGCCTCTGGCACCTCCTCTACTGTCTTCATTAATCTTAGGGGGATCAAATATCCTAACAGTTAATCCTTCCAAGGGTTGCTTCGACATATTTGTTACTTAGTTACAGATATTGTAT
Source organism: Parasitella parasitica (assembly GCA_025201805.1). Classification (NCBI taxonomy): domain Eukaryota; kingdom Fungi; phylum Mucoromycota; class Mucoromycetes; order Mucorales; family Mucoraceae; genus Parasitella; species Parasitella parasitica. The sequence continues at coordinate 36,391 of MU619420.1, read as the reverse complement.
GTAAAGTAAATGGTAAAATCAGAAGATTTTAGACAGAAATTTAGGAAGGGACTGTCGTTCGCTTCAATACCTGATGCATCAAATCAGTGGTCAATAGACATGACAATATATCTAAATTGCAGAGTCAATTAGACTCTATTAAGATAGATACTGTACATCTAAAGAAGCAGGCTATATTCATTACATTCAAAAGTGGATTAGCTTCTATCGTGCATGATGAGAAGAAATCAGTAAAGGTCAGTCGCATTAGAGGGGTATCGCACCACTGCTATTCGTTCTCAGCGTGATATTTAAGCGCACAAAGTGCTTTGGATTTTACTTGTTTTTCTCTATATATTTGATCACGAAGCATTCATATGGAAAGAGGTGCATCATCTACAGAAAAAACACCAAAGACGAAAGAGATTCCTCCAATCGACGAAACAATCGCTCTCATCGTCTCTGGTCAGACCACCTCGGAAAATGTAGCTGCATTAGACACGTTAACAGCAGCTCAATTACTGGCATATACTTCTGATGGCCTTGACCCACTGATTGTATTGAATCCGGTAACGCATTCTTTGGCCTACTTGTATTTTATGTAATATGTTTTCTTGCAAGATGATGCATCTTTTTTGTTGACTACCCTTTATGATAGTGGAGCAAGAAGCAAAGAAGCAACGACAAACAACGGCAAGCATCTTTTCGAAATACTTGACCATTTTATTCAAGTGTTTGATCCTGAGCAACTTCAAGCAGCCCCCGCACGCTGTAAGTTTTGTATCAAATTAGCACGTCTAACTGATTTTAATCGAACATCGGTAGTTACAATCATTGGAAAGGCATTATTACATCTTGCCAAAGTCTTGAAACAAGTAAAGCTATGCTTGAATTTAAGTGAAAAATATATTTGTACTAAGGACTCAATTTTTGATAGCCTTTGCTACCCCTTCAGTCATTCAAAACCGCTATCGAAAGATTCTCCTCGAACCAACGAACACTAACTTCTCTCCATGCGCCATTCATTCGAGTAAGCATGCACAAAGGACACAGCAATTTGACGTATCTAACGGGCGATATTAGGCATGTATTACAGCAAAGCAATATAGATTTCCCCTGGACGTATTAAACCAAGATATCGAGATCCTGGATACCACTGTAAGCGGTTTTCTTTCTTTTTTTTTTTCTCATGTGTAAATGGATAGCCTTTAATTTGGTCTTTTTGTAGAAAAATGACATTGATATTCAACGTTTTTTAGAGTATTACTATTATGGAGCTATTATATACATTGGCAATCTGAATTATGACCGCGCATTGGATTTTTTGTCTATTGCAGTTTCAGTACCTACTCAAAAAGCGATCAGTGCCATCCAAGTGGCAGCGTACAAGAAATTCGTCCTTGCTTCATTGATTATCGAGGGCCAAGTACGTACACTTCCTAAATATACAGCTCAAGGCGTCGAAAAAGTCTGCAGAACTCAAGCAGCTCCTTATTTAAGTTTGGTAAATGCTTTTGCAGAAACTGACCTTAGCAAATTTCATGACATTGCATCCAAAAATTCAGGTGTATTTGAATCCGTAAGCAATGCTGACAGGCCAGTGTGACATACTACTAATATGCATAAATTAGGATAAACATATTGGATTGGTGAAGCAGTGTTTACAATCACTCCGTCGTAAAATAATCAAAGAGTTGACAAAGGTCTATGTAACAGTCGGATTGAATGAAATGGCTGATAAGATCAGTGGAGTAACACCCCAAGAATTAGAATTGATTTTGATTGAAATGATTAATCAAAATCAAGTATTGGCCACCATGTCAATCACTAAGCAGAATGTAAAGATGGTTCATTTTATTGACCAGGAAGACAGTGATCATATCAGTCTGGAAAATCGCATATTCGACATTGCTGCAATTAATGAACGAGTGGCTATTATGAACCGATTGGAGGGGTTAAATAGAGATTTCCAAACAAAAGTAGGTTTATTTCTATATATTTATTTAGAATTGTTAATAATATATTATAGTACATGACACTCAGTGCTAATGGTGGCCAGTTAGCTTCTGCTTCTTACGAAGAGGATTTCGACATTGCAGGAGATGATGACAATAAGATATTCGCTTGATTAATCAAACCAGCTTTGATTGCATGAATAAAGAGGAAAAAATTGGGAACCAATGCATATACGTGGAAAAGAAACTACTTTTTATCAGTTGTGATGGTTGCAGCCTTCTCATCCGAGCTGGCCGTGGACGAAGCTGCTTTACTGACCTCATCTACAGCTAATTGGCCTGTTTGAACACCTGAATTTGTCCTGTGAGTAATTTTTAAGACGCCCGATTCTAAATTATGCTTACTTTGACTAAGAGGCACAGCATGAACAGGCCTCTTGTGTGCCGCCTTCTTTTTCTTTTGAGGTCTGATTACGGTTACAGGAACAGGAGATTTGTGTACAAGATACGTAGAGATAGAGCCCATGAGTAGCCTAAAAAAAAAAAAGACAAGTTTTAGCATAAAGCTTGTGCTACCGCTTGACGATGAAACTCGCCCTTTAACCGTGCCCCTGCCACGACTTCCACAAACAACCATGGTCAATTGCAATTCATCAATCTGTGTAAATGCATTATGAGCACATTTTTAAAGAAAACAAAAAAACATAGCTGTATATGCTCATAAATACCAAGTTGAATAATATATCCTTTACTCTTCCGCAGATGGCGTATGTAACTAATTCTACATCAAACAACAGCATCTGCCCCAATGTCTTTTTTGCCTCTTCTGTCACTGTATCCGAAGCCTTTTTCAGCTAAAAAGACAATACATTAATCACATCATACTTTGTCAGTCTATTTCAAGTCAAAGCATACTTCCTTGGATAGCGATAGCCCTGCCTCTTTTACAGCATCCGGATTGTCTTCGCGATTAACAGCTGTTACAATGTATAATTTATCGCCATCACGCATCATAGTACCCATGGTCCATTCCACTGCATGGAAACTTTCATCACTGAAATCACAAGCTACTAAATAAGATCTGCTTTTCCTGGATGGCTTGAGATCACTGCTAAGAGAACCTTGGGGTCCAGCACCGTAATGATTTGACACTATGATACGGTCGGGTTTTTTCGTAATGGTTGGTTTATCTGCGAAAACTAACAATTGACGACGGGTGGACAAGCTTTGGCTCCGTAGTGATTTTGAACGAAAGCGCTGTTGCTGCTGTGTAGCCTGCGCAGGTGCTGGATTTGCAGGAATAAATCGATTTGCTTCAGTAATTCGTATCAGCTCGTCATCTGTATCTGATTCTTCCTCGACAGATTTTTGCACCGATGTAGGGCTGACAATAGGAGAGATATCAAGAGCTCCTTTTGCTGTGGTTTTCGTGGTTTCGGATGTAGCCGGCGCATGACTAATAGTCAAGCTCTTTGGAGCCGTCTTACATGGAATATCATCAATGATAATTTGCTGTTCTTCTTCGGCGCTATCATCATCTCTGTCCTCGGTGCCATCGTGCTGAATGTTCTGACACTCTTCAATTTGGTCAGATGGATGTTGGTGGTCCACATCAATCTTATTGGGCTCCTCCTTGTCGATGATGATCGCAGTTGGTACTTGCTTGTCTTTGGGATCTACGTCATTGATCTCTTTCATCTCTTCCTGTAGTTCAGGATTGTTGATGATAGGGTCTTCAGTCGTAAGTGGGTGATGAGAGGCTGGTTGGCCGTTCAAACTGATTATAGGTATACTGTCCACCATATTATTTAGCTTGAAATTGCCCGAATGGTGTAAAAGAAGGGAAGAAAGACAAACATTTAAATGGAGATTATAGCTGAAGAAAACTAGGTTGGGCCACAAAAAAATTGGGACAAGTCAGCAATGGTCCCGCCTCAGTCAAACTATGCGAGCGTATTTGCAATGCATCGGTATATATCAGCAACAAAGACTCTAAAAGTTGGCAAAGGTGAATAGGTTGCGAAGATGGGCTGTAAAGCATTATTTAGGGCAACAGAATCGGAAAGAAATCCTTCCTGTTTTAATCATTCTGCCGTGCTATTTTCCAACTGAATTATAAATCATGTCGAAACTTTGATGCGACCCAGCATAAAGTTGAAAGATTGTAGGTTGCAGTGCACCATAAAACTGCTTAAATATGGCTCTACAGCAACAGCTCTCCTCACTGAAAATAGACGGTCTTCTTCTAATGGACATTTATTAACAAAAATTACATTTGCTCAAGTCTTGTCTTGATCTCCTCAACCATAGCATTATGTTTAATGGTGATACCGCCACCCTGGGCTTCGTTCCTGGATCGCATGTCTTTGATACGAACCTCCCCCTTGTCTAGTTCGTCTTTACCAATGATGATAGCTAGGGGAATCATTTCCTTCTCGCAGGCATCAAATTGCTTGTCTAATTTAGGCTTATTCTTGAACATGTACGATGCCTTGATACCCGCATCCCAAAGCGTCTTGGCAATAGCCATTCTTTCCTTCAGGAGACCATCACCAACAGAAATGACAAAAACTTCTGTTTCATTGCTCTTGATTTCTTCAGCCTTTTGCTTGGACATCAGGATAGAAAAGACACGTTCAACGCCAATGGAAACGCCCACACATGGAATTTGGAGGTTGGGCTGGCCCTTTTTGTTCTTTCCAGAAAACATACCAACCAAGTTGTCGTAACGGCCACCAGCAGCAATGGAGCCAACACCAACAGTCGATTCATCCAATTCCCCGTTTTCATTCTTTTTGGCTACAACACCTTCTGCGAGTTTAGGAGGAGCAGACTTTTCAGTGACAGCCTCATAAATAATACCGGTATAATAATCTAAACCTCTGGCCAGACTAAGATCAAAGGACATTTTATCCAAAACCTCAAAGACCTCCAAATAGTCAAACAAGGTTTCCATGTCCTTGATACCTTCAACAGCACTGGTATTAGCCATCAAGACATTGTCTTGCTTCAACTTTTCCAATAAATCACGACCGCCTTTGTGTTTGACATACTCGCCAATCTTGTCTGCAGATTCCGCAGCCAATCCCTTTTCTTCAACCATTTCCTTCTTGACGTCAGCCCAAGGCAGCTTGTCAAGCTTATCGACAGCAGATGAAATAGGACGAATATTGTCTTCAGGAACACCGCAAACTTGAAAGATGCCATCCAAAATTTTGCGATGGTTCAATTTGACAGTGAATTTGCCAACATCCAGGTTAGTGAGAGCTTCAACCAAGATTCGCAGGATTTCAGAGTCGGGAATCATGCTGTCATAAGTGCCAGCAATGTCGAAATCACACTGGTAAAACTCTCTCATGCGGCCCTTGGTCATGGCAGGTTGATCACGACGGTAAACCTTGGCGATGTGATAGCGCTTGATGTTTTGATACTCCTTACCGTTCATAGCCAAGAAACGGGCAAAAGGAACAGTCAGGTCATAACGAAGAGAGCATTCTTCGCCACCTTGATCTGCCAAGTCGTAAATCAATTTGCTGTCCTCACCGTACTTGCCAGCAAGGATTTCCTGTGTATTTTGACGTTACGACACATGAGGGACGTTGGGCAAGATTGTGTACATGTACGTTACCTTGAGCTCAAAAACAGGGGTATCGATAGTGACAGCACCGTGCTTTTTGAAAACTTTGGTAATTGTGCTAAACACCTTTTCACGAATAGCCATATCTTTATCATTGTAATCTTTGGTGCCCTACATAAATCAAAGAGATGAGCATCAGCCTACGGATAAAACAAAGAGACTGACGCACCTTGGCAGTCTTTAAAGTAAAGGTAGACTTTCCAGCTTTGCTAGACTTGTTGGCAGGGTCGGCACCTTCAAGAAGAGCCAATTCCTTTTTGAGAGAGAGTAAATTTTGAACTTGCTGGTCAATTTCAGCCTTATCTGCCTTTTCTGCCTTTAATTGACGCACTTCGCGGCCTTTTGCTTCGATGCTCTGTGCAAGTTGCTCCTTGAGACCTTCCGCTTGTTGTTGAGTCGCCATATTTGATATGTGTACGGGAAGAAATCGTTAACCATTAGAAAAAACTTTTTATACCAGTAAACCATCTTGACTGGGTTCAAATGACATAATTTGAGTGAGTCAGGATACATGCTTGGATTCTGCTTGTTTGTGTCGCAGTTCCGGGTTTAGTGTGCCTTCAGTCAGCATTACATCAAGGAAATCCATTGATGTAATGCTGACTGATTAATAGTCATCTGTATGAGCGCAGCAATGCTAGCTTGAAATGATCAACTGGAAAGAGAACGACTGCACTGACTTGTGGATGCAAAAAAAAAAAAAAAAAAAAAAAAAAAAAAGTTGGAGCGAGAGCGCTCTGCGTCTGCTGTATAATTCCTATTGCATTTTCACAGATTAACTATGCTCCGAGTTGCTAATTAGTGCCTCGCTGAAAGCTGTGCAGCGACATAGCGACGTGAAATGCAACTATTGTGTTTCTGAATGTCGTGAATTAAACACCTTTTTGAAAGCGTTGCCATCCAATGTAAATGCACAAAATTATTTTGAACAATTTAGGTGTCTGCAAGCCATACTATGGATACATGGCCAAGTTAATAAATGTATTATGGCATATGCACATCCCATGATGGATGTCAACTGTCAAGACGTGGCGAGACGTCGGAGATAGACAGCTGCTAGACTTGTAAAAGCTCATTTTTTATTGCTCATTTCGTCGACTCCATATCACTACGAGTCAACGACAACAGCTTTGGATTTGCAGTAATCTGCATCACCAACGATTTTAATGTAATCCTTTGCAAAAAGAAGCACAAAAATCCAAATGACGTGTTTACCGTTTTTGCTCCAATTGAATCCATGAAAAAGTTTAATTTACACTCATCAAGCATGTAGGAAAAAGTTTTAATATTTTGACCCTTTTTTTTATACTTTAAATGAGTTTAACCAAAGCAGACCCCAATAAGCAAGGCTGGGAAGACTCCGTAAGCTGTTGAGAATGATACAATGTCGAATTTATACTGACTCCCGTTGTCTTTGTAGGAATTTCCTATCCTTTGCGAGACTTGTCTAGGTGATAATCCTTATGTTCGCATGGTATGGTTGATACGTTTATACATTTTTCGAACGAAACATAAACAAAGCGTTAATACAATTCATCTCTGTTTTGCAGACCAAGCAGAAATTTGGAAAAGAGTGCAAAGTATGCTCTTAAATCAGTGTATTCTTTTACTACGCGCGTTTACTAACGTTTCTGTATTGTATAGATTTGCCAACGTCCTTACACTGTTTTTCGCTGGATGCCTGGCACCAATGCTAGATACAAAAAGACCGAGATCTGCCAAACTTGCGCCAAAGTCAAAAATGTCTGCCAAACCTGTGTGTTGGATTTGCAATATGGTAAACATGGATCCTAACTTTTTCAAGTCATATTATTTCATCACCATTGTTCTTTTAGGTTTGCCTGTCGAAGTGAGAGACAAAGCCTTAAATCTCAAATCAGAAGCACCTTCTACCGATATCAATAGGCAATATTTCGCACAAAATCTTGCTTCAAAGGTAACAGCAGCATGTCAAAGTACAGTGCAGAGCATTGATTCGTGAGGTTATTAGGTTGAAAATGGTGGAGATGGAGAAGGAATTTACGATGCCGCCAAGTTGACGCCTGAGAGCCGTGATATTTTGAGCAAATTATCCAGAAGCGAGCCTTATTATAAGCGCAATAGAGCTCACATATGCTCGTTTTTCCTCAAGGGAGAATGTAAGCGTGGAGAAGAATGCCCGTATAGACACGAACTTCCCGGAGACAATCAATTTACTGCGAAACAGAACATTACAGATCGCTATAACGGTGTGAATGATCCAGTTGCCAGCAAAATGTTGAATCGTGTTCGTAGCAGCAATGGGCCATCCCTGGTTCCACCTGCTGATAAGAGTGTGGTAGGACATGTCTTTAAGATAGAAGAAGAAAAACTAACATTCGAGTAGACTACATTATTTATTACCGGTGTCGATTCTGAGATTACTCAGGATGATTTGCAGTAAGTACAAAGGGAGGCGTGAAGGGGGCGGACTCTGTCATTAACATTGCAACTAGGGGCTTCTTTTATGTTTTTGGTGATATCAAATCAATTATAGTCGCTAATAAAACCAAATGTGCGTTCATTAATTTTGCCACAAGGACATCGGCAGAATTGGCAGCAGATAAAGTGGCTGAAGTTGGTCTGAAAATAAAGGGCCATTCACTCAAAGTTGTTTGGGCCAAGCCTAAACCTAACTCCAGCGGCAGCAATAACAGCAGTAAGTTGAGAGATTTTACAGTATGCTTGTGAAAAAAAAAAAAAAAAAAAAGCTAACGCAAAACAGAATCCACAGATGACAGCAAAATGCAACCACCTCCCCCACCAAGTATGTCCGACAAAGGCACACAGAAATATCCAAATTAAAATCCTAGCGCACAAGGATCTACCTAAATAAAGTTTTGTGTATAATCTCGCCAACCAAATGGAACAATTTATGTTTCAATATTTTTGTAGAGGAGGTCGTGGTGGTGTTGAAGGGGTCTTATTCTCTCTTTTTTTTTTTCTGTTTTTTTTTTTTTTCCTTATTTCCCTCTCTTTCTTTTTTTTTTCTTTGTTTCGCTTTGCGCTTCTATTCATTTTGCAGATGATTGTCATTAATTCGACTCAAAGGAAGCCTCTGCTATTAACGATTGGCTGTCTTTTGTTCTGCATCTTTTTCTTTTTTTGGCCCTTGGAAGCGCCCAGCAACCAGAAAGCGTCCGTCTCACATTCATCTTTGATCAATCACCCAAACTTACCTGACCCATCTTTACCGCCTGCTTGGCACAACACAACTCGAGTGAAGGCAGCGTTTGTTATTTTGACCAGAAACAGTGAATTGGACGCCTTGAGAAAGACGATTCAACAATTAGAAGCGAGATTCAACCATAAATTCAACTACCCTTATGTCTTTTTAAATGATATTGAATTCACTCAAGAATTCAAGGATCTAACTTCAAGCTTGACTAATGCAGAGACAAAATACGGTAAGTGTTATCACAACTGTGAAATACAGCGCCTCTAATAGGACATACCAGGCATTATTCCACATGAACACTGGAGTTATCCAGATTGGATTGATGTCGAAAAGGCAGATAGATTGCGTAAAAAGATGGGTGATGAAGGTATCATTTATGGTGATAACCTCTCATATAGACACATGTGCAGGTAATGAGTGATAGAGGGTAGATCAAGCGCCAACTTGACTAAAATATTGGCTAGATTCGAAAGTGGATTCTTTTTTAGACATCCCCTAATGGAGGAATATGAATTCTATTGGCGTGTAGAACCAAGTGTAGAATTCTCTTGCGATATTGATTATGATCCCTTCTTGTATATGAAGGAAAACAACAAAAAGTATGGTTGGACAATCTCTTTGATTGAATTCGAGGCAACCATCCCTACTTTATGGAAGACCACCCAAGCGTTCATGAGCGAAAACCCTAAAATGATTCCTAAGAACAACCTGATAAACTTCATCTCGAATGATAATGGAAGAAATTACAACCTGTGTCACTTTTGGAGCAATTTTGAAATTGCGGATCTCAAGTTTTTGAGAAGCCCAGAATATACCGCATTCTTTGAGTATCTCGATAAATCTGGCGGGTTCTTTTATGAAAGGTCAGTATTTTCTTGTTGGCTGCAGATTTTGAAAACAATAGGACTAAATTACTGTTATTTAGATGGGGTGATGCGCCTGTGCATTCCATTGCAGTTGGCATCTTCTTGAACAAATCAGAGGTCCACTTCTTTAACGATATCGGCTATAAACATGAGCCCTTCATGCATTGTCCTGTTGCTCGAGAATTGCAAAAAAAATGCCATTGTAATGCAGATGACAATTTTGGTAAGGAAAAGGTTACAGTTGAGAAATGGTTTGCATTTGCTAAAATACTGCATCATAGACCTTACTCCAAATTCATGTATGCGCAGATGGGTTGAAATTTCCTGAATAATACAGTATCATATAGATCTTACCTTTTCATGTATACGTTTCACAATGTAATATAGCATTTAAGAATTTTTTTCTTTCCTTAAATGCTGTATCCTTTGATGTACAAATGACAAAGTATGAGGGCTGTCCTTTGAAGTTTGTTTTATAGAAACAAACTATCGTATAACGATATAAAAATCTGGAGTGTTCTTCAAATATCAGATACGGAGCCTGGTGTATCCATAGAATCCTACAATAGTCTCCTTTATTTCAACTCGTTTGTCATGACAGCCGTTCCTGATAATTGGATCTAACGTTAAATACCACCGGTTATTCTATAACAAATAGAAGCAATGATGGGTTGGCTGGCATAAGAAACCATCTATTTGGGTTCTACTTTATTTAAATGAAGTGAGCTAAACTTATCAATGAATGATTCATTTTCAAAAGGGTGATTAGCTGGTGATTAAAAATAAGTGGGTCTTACTCTGGCTACCTCTATGTTAAAATCTTGTTAGACAAATAATTCTCAAACATGATCTGATGTTTGTATTCATATATTAATTCATGAGGATTTATTCTATATATAAAAAATACACGTTTTATTAAAACCAATGAAATCACAAAAATAGAACAAAATGAACACAATCCAACGAGGAATATAGTCTACAAATGCTTCTCAATTTCATCCCAGTTTGTTGATTTTTGATAAATCATAAATTATCGAGGGTAAAAACTTTTATAGTGCTTATTATAATATTTTCAATACAATTTGCTTTGATTTTGCACGATTAGATTAAGCATTAACTCTTCTATTTATGTGTTGCATTATGCTTGGAGACTTAAATATAAAAGTTATCTGCAAAAACATTTTTATTTTTCAATATTTATCATCAATATCAGATATTTGCTCATAACTTTTGCTAAAATGACCGTAGAACCGAGATCTAACTTGGAAAACTTAGCATTGACTTGGCGCTATCTGGAAACAACATTGACATTCATGTTTTCAATGATATCTATAAAAAGTTATCAGATGATATCACAAATTTTCATATCACAATTGCATATAATCGATGATACGCTTCGATAAAGAGCAAAATAAACACTGTCTTATGCGCCATAAGTACAGGCATAATCATTGCTATCTGAGCATACCTTGCTTTTCACTGGGCGATGTCTCTATCAAAAGTTATCTGCAAAAACAGTTTTATTTTTCAATATTTATCATCAATATCAGATATTTGCTCATAACTTTTGCTAAAATGACCGTAGAACCGAGATCTAACTTGGAAAGCTTAGCGTTGACTTGGGGCTATCTGAAACCAACATTGATATTGATGTTTTTATTGATATTTGTAAAATTATCAGATGATTTCACAAATTAACATATCAGAATTGCATATAATCTGTCATGAACCTGTCGAGCCTTCAAGCCCAAACAATTATACATCTTGATCTAAAAATATATATCACCTCGTTCTTCCCTAATCAATCCACATTGCATTCTTGCCTCTCTGATTCACACTGTCATTCTTGCCTTACTCATCCACATTATACTATTGACTTATTGATCCACGATATCCTATTTACCTATTTGATTCACGTTATAGTAAATAGTCTAGTTCACATTTCAGTGAACTAGACAGCTCGCAAAAAGTATAAATAGAGGCCATTTTGACCAGCAAAGAGGAGTTTTCTTCGTCAGATCTCCTCATCGAATTCCCTTATTAAATATCCCTAGCAATCTTCTTATCTTTCTCCACCTTTCTCTTATTAAATCATAGCCTCCTTATTTGAAATAAACTTCTGCATATCTTCTCTTAGTACTCTGTCCCTGATTATCTAATAAGGCCGTAGATCCCTGATATAATCGCTGATAGGCTGCGATAAAGAGTAAATCAAATGAAGGCTATGCCTTTAGTGTCACAGATCTGAGCACCAGATTAAAGTTTAAGGCACTGGCAGATCAAATACGACTAACCCTTGTTGTATGTCGTTCCTTGTCAATTAGTAATAATCTAAATAAGCCAACGTAAATTCATGTAGTTGCAAAATTTATAAATAGCAAATGCAATTTCGATGTTAAATAAAGTACCATAAAGTTTTTGAACCTCGTTAACCTCTAATTTTGTCTCTTTTTGCATCCAACAATAATAAACATAACCAGAAAATAAATAATCTTCCCACTCTTTTTGAACATAGACAATTAACATGTCTGTACTTATATTGAAACGTAGAGCCGGTCAACAACAAACATATAATGCAGTCTTGATCCATTATTAATGTAATAATGTTTTTCATTTATCCCATTATCGTCCAATATTACCATTCTTTATTAAGTCAGCATTGATCTGATATGCGTCATGCATGACTCTATATAATGTAGACTCATACCAAAGAATAAATCGTCAAATCATAAAACAATATGGCATGGCATTTGGGATAGATACAATCTACCCCATCTCCCAGACCTTATCACTAAGACGTTTATCCTCACATCACTTCCCTCAGTTCGTAGAAATTGTATGGTTCCTCTATTTTCGAATATAATGAACATTTTAAGATTAGCGGAATATAGACAGAAAAAATAAAGTTAGAACTGATTATGTTTTTTAGCTTTTTGAAGATTGAATGAAGATTTAAACTAGTGTACATTTTGAAGGTATTTATAATTATTTGACAGTGTTCCAGCAATAGTACCATGATCTAGGATAAGAGATAATTGTGTACGCCTTGAACCAATCCCTACAGAGTTTCCGAATTGCCAGTAAGATAAGAGCACAGATAAGTATCAAGGGTAGAATGTTCTTCATAGTAGCTTTGTTGGAAGATCATTCATCAGGATTTAACAACGATTTCAGGAGCAAACTGTCATAAGATATCAACATTCTGTATTGGGATAAGATCAGCCATTCAGTGGCACCAGTCATGTCTAAACAAAGTTATCTCATTCTACTACGCATTTCTACTCATGCTCGCTTTATTATGTATTATACAGAGTATAATATATTACCGCTCAGATTTTATCTATATCCTAAAATCAAGTTTTTTCTGATGAATCAAGCATTTCCCAACGAAAAAGATAAGGTTTTGCCTTTCTACCCATATACCGTGTCTATCTTCTTTTTCACAATTTGCAATCTACTGAGATGTGTTAGGTTTTAATATCTGAAGCATATTTAGACGATTAGCTGTTGCATCAATTTTCTATAATTGATATGATGTTCAAGCTTTGTTGAATTGTAGTACTTGGACATGGGTAACAAGTATCGTTAAGTGACAAAAAAGATATTTTTCACGACAGTAACTTACCAATCTATCGCCTATTTAGATCTACCATTTTTAAGTCAATTGGGTTTTATCTGCTTTTATTATTGCATCCGGAAGCAGAAGTAATATTGAGAGTTAGACAAAAAGAGAAGAAAAGAAGACAAAGTGAGATGGTGAAAATAAAAACAGTTTGCACCCTAATAATAATCTGTCTCATACCTAATGGCTCATTTAGAAAGACTACAATGATAATGTCACAAAATGAATGAAGCGTCTCTTATTATTAGATGTATCAAAGTTTGCAATGTACAGTAAGCATGCTGTAGACACCACCCAACAGACCAAAATGACATTGATTTTTGCATATTTTATGGGTATTTCGTACAATATAGTAGCAAGCTTGATGATTAAACGATATTTATTTGTAAAGTATTTATGATGAGATATAATAGATGAAATACGAATGTACAGTGTTAACTTTTTTTTTTTTCTTTTCTTTAAAGAAAACTAAATTTTGTTATTATCTTCTGATTTTTTCAGAGTTGCTATTACTACCAGAGACAGGAGTATTGCTAGTGCTTGCAACTTGAGTGACATCGCTATCTTTACTATGATTTTGTACAGACATGGGATGGTCTTCAAAGTTGACAGATTCATTTTCTTGACGCTCCTCTCTCACCTTGGCAGATGCCTTTTGTAGAAGATCGCCACCAGTAGCACGAGTTGCTGATTTGCCTAGAGGATAAGCGCCTAAATCCTTTGATTGACCATAGTCCAGCACAGGCTCTTCAATAAGATCGGGGACACCCTTAATAACAGTAGAACGATCGACCATGAGCAGATTCTTGATTCGATTTAAACGGGAACTCTTCTTTTCATCATTGGTTTCGCTGTTGCCATCGGATTCGTTGCTTCTACGAGGAGGCGTATTCATTTCTTCATCGAAAGGAAGATAGGCATAAGCACGTTCACCCATCTCAGCCCAATCAGTGCCGACGATTTCATCTTCATCCGCTAAACGCAAGTAAAGAAAAGGAATTTTGTTGATGACAAGCAATATGATATAGCTAGTGTTGAGATAATTTGTCAGTATATATTAGCATATGCATAGACGCTGAAACACATACGTGACAACAAATGACCAGCCAGACACAGCAGCGATGCCAGCAAGCTGAACAGGAACTTGCATCCAGTTGCCATCCAACCAACCACCCAAAGGAATCTCGGTATCCGGAGTTCCCGCTGGGTATCCAAGGGCAATGATATTCTTTTGTGCAAAGATACCAGTTAGAATCAAGCCGACAAGGCCCCCGACGTAATGCACTGCGAAGAGAAGAATGAAACTCTATTAGATTGTGAAATAGCGGCAGCATATCTTGAAACTTACCACCAAACACATCAAGACAGTCATCGATGCGCATCTTGTGTTTGTAGTGAATAGCAATGTAACAAACAAACGACCCAATCGCACCAAATGCAAGTGAACTAGAGGTTGATACGAATCCCGATCCAGGGGTTATTGTTGCAAGGCCAGCGACAGCACCCGTACACAAGCCAATGATACTCCATTTACGAGTTTGGATATAGTCCAGCAGGACCCAAACAACAGCAGCAGTGCAAGCAGAAAGATGAGTGCAGACAAGAGAGTTGACGCTACGGGCATTTGCAGCAAGAGCGCTTCCAGCATTAAAAGCGAACCAACCTATTAATAAAATGTTAGCAGAGGGGGACCGTAGTAACACGATGCAGAATATTTGTTACCAAACCACATGAGCGCGAGACCGAGAAATACAAAAGAGACATTGTGAGGTGTGTTTGCATTTTCGTTATAATCGCGACGCTTTCCGAGGACCATAGCATATGCAACTAAATAAAGTAGTAAACAGATGATCAGTGATACGAATCCATATTGGCGTATTGATTATCTTTTGTTTACCTGCTGCTAAACCACTGGATATATGAACGGGAATACCTCCAGCATAGTCCATGATGCCCATTTGAAAGAGCCAGCCGTTACTAGCCTTTGAAATGTCGTTAGCATATTGTTTGATGTTTTAATTACGTATTATATGTGTATATGTACCCAAACCCAATTGGTAATGACATCTATCAGATTTCGCCATCAGTGAAAGTTGCGATTTATGTAAAGTTGTGAATATCTTACCATAAACTAGGGTTGTCCAAACAAAGATGAACAAGATTGCTGGCCCAAGCTAAAATGGAAAGTTTAGGATGAATCAACGCCATGTGACGAACAGCAAGAATCAAGATCTTACCGACATGCGTTCAGCCGCCGATCCGAAAGCCAGAGCTATTATGGATTATAATATACACGGGTTAGTGTGCTGTCCGAATATCGATTTTACATGTCGGCTTTACCTGGAGTGAGAGCAGCAAACATGGCTTGGAAAATCATAAAAGCAGACGCAGGAATTGTTTGTCCTTCTACTGCTGGTTCCATGCCGACACCTCGTAATAGGAAATGTGCTACACAAACAGATAAGGTTATCATTGTGTGAAGTTTTCATTATTTTATGTTACTACCAGTATCGCCAATAAATTTGCTACCGGTTTCCGAGAAAGTGAGTGAGTATCCAATCAGATACCACTAATGAAAGAGTAAATTGTTAAGGCTACATGTACTCTGTGGTCTTGATTTGGACCTCACCTGAAATGAAACAACGGCAACCGAAAGAATCGTTAGATACATCAATGACAGTGCATTCTTTGCACGAGCAAGGCCGGCATAAAAGAAGCCAAGCGCTGGTGACTAGGATGGAGAAAAATGATTCGTATGAAAGATGTTTGCAGAGACAGGCTTATGCAAAGCTTACCATCAAGAAAACTAGGCAGGCACAAATCATGACCCAGGCTGTATCACCAGTGTCAATTGTGAATGATGTATGTGAGGCATCAGCGCCAGTTAATGTGGAATTGTCGGGCATTTTTTATAAAGCGAAAAGAAAAGGTAATGAAGTGCCAAATTGTCGAGGCTGTTTATATATAATACACAAAATGCAATGTTTGTACTTGGTTGGTCGAAATCGGTAAGGTGAACTGATTTGCTCTATTATATACGAATGAAATAGAACGAAACTATTTAAAAAAGAAGCAAGAGAACATTTTATCAATTTAATTAAATGGACTTGAAGAGATAAGACAAAATGTGTAGAACATACTGATAAGGCGGCATGCAAATTGATAGGTAACAGCACTGTTTATTATGATTGGCTTGATCAAACACTTTATAGAGTTTTGTGTGATCTTTCACTATACACAAACACTAAACAAAATTAAATGCTATGTCATATGTATAGAGCAGATAAGATTTGATTCTGCTCTTCCATTGAGTGGAATAAATCAAGTTGACCAAGAAAAACGGCCTTGCAAAAAAGCTATTCTAAAAACGGTTTATATATAAAATAAAAAACTTGCTTATTTATGCAACCCATCATTGTATGATCAACAGATCAATTGAATATATTAGTTTCTTTAGCAGTTTAGATTCTGCGATGATCTCCTTTTTTTTTTTTTGAATTTGGTGCATTTTTTTACACTTGCCATAGGATGTCAAAAGTTTCAGCCAAACAATGTATTCTTCGAGTGTGTCCTGTATATCTCCATTAAAGGCTTTACTGCGACGAGAGCATTCCCAGAGGAGGTGTTTTTACAGACAAATTTGCCTGCATTTAGGTCTTGTCATGTCATTTCTCAAGACTAGCATGAATATGGTACACAGTGCCATGTGAAATCAGGGCCATAGCGAGCTAAGAATAGACTGGATTCCACTGTACTCCAATTAAAAAAATAAAAAAAAATTGTAAAACCTCTCTTAGTATATACGAGCTATGAGCAGTACTTGAAAGATAATAAAACAATCAAACCACGACGTCAGTAAAATGCTATGAGAGTAATTTATAATGATTTGTTGTTCGCTTCAATTCTGGAAAACTCTTTAAAGTTGCTAAGCGATCAATTCCAAGCACTCAATGCATATTTTTTGCACTGGATTAGTACTCTTTTCTATAGGAAAAACTAAGTCTGCCTTTTTACAGTGTACTTGGTAGATGATGGATGTTATAAAAACAGTTGAAAAGTTTTACAAATAAGTCAAGAAAAATGGGAGACGATACTGAGCTATCTGATATAAATGCATTTAATGCATTGTCATGGAAAAAACCATCACATCTCTTTTTGGTTGTTGAAACTACGGCGTAAAGAAAATGAGCTTTCATGCGATATGAAAATCTCAAAACTTAGCTGCTGCTGAATGAATTGCATAGTAAAAACAGTATTTATCCTTCAACCTATCATGAAAATTACTCGGCTGTTCGATATATAGTATCCACTGCAACATGGTGAATGGTAGCCTTGATGAATATTATACATATAACCAAGCTTGTCCGAAACAAGATGATGATCCACACGCGTTCCTGTATCTCTTTCAATGGGTACATAGCTGCATACGGCCGTCTGTGACTCTTTGTCCCCACTACTTTTCTGCTTGATTGGATGTAATGGCTAAATCTTTGCTTCTTCTTCTTCTCCGCCTCCTTGCCTTATTCTTTTGCTTTCATTGAAAAACTCTCTTTCCTAGAACGAAGAACGAAATGTCCAATTCTTACAGTTTAGCCAGTTGTGCCAAGAAAAGAGTATCTTACTTTTATGACCGTAAGTTGATTGCTGATTTGTCGCTAATGTAAATTGCCTCTAATCCAACGCTCTTTGCATTAGACGATGTTGGAAATTTCAACTATGGACCTGGTGAGGAAGGCTACATTTCAAAGTAGCATGCATAGCTCTAACCATGGCTAATAGGTCACTATATGAAACCCAAGCGTATGCACATGGTTCATAACATGGTTGTCAATTATGGTCTCTACAAAAAGCTGGATATTGTGGTAAGCATCGCAGCATGTGCTCCAGCTTCTTAATAATCCCCAACTACATGTAGAAACCAACTCGGTGCACTGCATACCAAATGACCCGTTTTCATTCAGATGAATATGTCAACTTTTTACAAACAGTAACACCAGACAACTTGGAATCACTGGCTATGCAGCATGGTGGTTTGGAACAAGGAATTGCTCGATGTAAGATATACCAAGGATGCAGATCAAACGTATAGTTGCTTACAACTTTTTCGTCAGTCAATGTTGGCGAAGATTGTCCTGTATTTGAAGGCTTATTTGAATTCTGTTCTATTTCTGCTGGTGGGTCCATTGGTAAAAAAACAAAAAAGACTGTCGTATGCTTTGCTAGTAGATTTTACTGATCTCTCATTAGGTGCTGCTAACAAATTACTCAACGGCGAGGCTGACATTGCCATTAATTGGTCCGGTGGTCTTCATCACGCTAAAAAGACCGAAGCATCTGGCTTCTGTTATGTAAACGACATTGTCCTTGGAATTTTAGAACTGCTAAGGTAAGTTGAACTCTCTTCAGACTTGTGCGCGATAAAAATAGAGTATCTGTTAGATATCACCAGCGTGTATTATATGTTGACATCGATGTTCATCATGGCGATGGTGTTGAGGAAGCTTTTTATACAACGGATCGTGTCATGACATGCTCCTTCCACAAATTTGGTGAATTCTTCCCTGGCACTGGCGACATCAAAGTACGTGTATCTCAATGCCAAAAAGTTTTGTATTGTGACGACTGATTGCAATGGTTTTCAAAGGATACTGGACTAGGAAGTGGCAAACGCTATGCAGTTAATGTGCCATTGAGAGATGGGATAGACGACGAGACTTACAAAAGCGTATTTAAACCTGTAATCCAGCATATTATGGATTGGTATAGACCGGGAGCAGTTGTGCTTCAATGTGGTGGTGATTCATTATCAGGCGATCGTCTAGGTTGTTTCAACTTGTCAATGCGTGGACATGCCTCGTGTGTAGAATTTATCAAATCCTTCAATATACCTATGATGATGGTTGGTGGCGGTGGTTATACAATCCGTAATGTCGCAAGAACGTGGACTTTTGAAACCGGATTAGCAGTAGGAGAGGATTTAACACAGGAAGAGTTGCCTTATAACAACTACTTTGAATACTACGGCCCTGAATACAAGCTGGAGGTACCATCGAATAACATGAGCAACCACAATACTCGTGAATATTTAGATCACATCATGTAAGTTGCTTCGTCTCCCGACTAAAGTGCTATATATTGATTTGGCTCTCTAGTTCGAAAATTGTTGACAATTTAAGAAGCATGCCATTTGCTCCCTCTGTACAAACTCAAGAAGTTCCTCGAGATTTCAACATTGATGATTATGTCGACGGCGAAGACAGTGAGGCTGAAGATGTAGACGCCAGACAAACTCGTAAGTGGCAACATTTTATTGGTTTTTATGGGCTAAGTGTATGTATTTACATATTGTTTTATGTAGAGCGTCATAAATTGGAAAATATGGGTGTATTGTAGTCTATCCAACATTTCTCTTGCTTTTTTTTTTTTTTCATAAAAAATATAATAGTTATCGCTTAATATCATCTCTATTGATTAGAATCAGCTGTTATAGTTATAGTTGGTGGTGTTATAGTAGGAAAGTGATCGTAAAAATCTAATAAATCTGTCACTACATCTCTCACTGCTTGAACTGAAATATTCTCAGAAGCACCCCACATGTCGACATATTCACTCATTGACATTGACATTTCAACCTCAGCAGTTCGTAGTGCAAGATATAGACATCCAAGTCCGATGCCTGGAATAGAATGCGTAGATGCAATCTTGGGCGAGCATAAACTGTGCATAGATCGAGTTAGTTGCCAATATATAATGCCTTTCGATCTTTTATATATAAATAAAACGTACCTATCCCATACATACATCCATGCTAATCTAGCAATGGTACTCATTTCAGGGTCCATATCTACCAAGAAATATACATTATTGTAGGTTCAATATGAATGACATTGTTGACTATACCATTTTCCATTTTTTTCCATACTTCTTTTTGTTGGGCAGTGTGAGAATGATGCCTTTTATTAGTTTTCTTGGTTTCATCTGCCCTAAAATATCGAATCGACCCTAATCCTCGTAGTACATTTAAACAATATGCGAACGGTAGCTCCACCTCTAAATCAAATCCCAATGCTCTGACTAGTAAAAGCTCGCTTGTAACCAACGATGATCTCATCCTGAAATAGTTTTCATCTACATTCAGAGTTGTTCCCTTGGGATGATAATACCTAATAATCTTGGTCAATATAGATGTATACGTATTGTTAAATGATACACAGTACCTGTGACCCACATTGACGATATCTCTAACTTTTCTGGGCACTTCTGTTGCTTTACAAGCTAATTGCAGACAGGTTGTTGTTAATAGCTATGGGAATACTTAGTAATTAAAACGTTGGCGATATCCCTGAAGATTCTTAGGAATAATCTACCTCTTCGTTTTGATGTAGAACATCTTCTTCTGTGAGTGTTCCATCCACATTAATTACTTTTTCTTTGCTGCTCATGAATTTATTAAAACGGTGATAATATATTATGGCTGTTGCTGTTGTTCTTATAGGTCTATACAAAAAAAAACATGAGGTCGTTACAGTGTTGCCATGTTTACATAGCTAACGAGTTATTTACAAATCTAGCATAGAGCTTGACTGTCTTAAAAATTGTA
Source organism: Parasitella parasitica (assembly GCA_025201805.1). Taxonomy (NCBI): domain Eukaryota; kingdom Fungi; phylum Mucoromycota; class Mucoromycetes; order Mucorales; family Mucoraceae; genus Parasitella; species Parasitella parasitica. Next base: position 15,536 of record MU619420.1, on the reverse strand, counting down.
CAGATGCAATATTGGGTATCAGAGGTGCTGATCTTTTGGTATGATTGATACTGCTGCTGCTATTACTCCTCGTGGACATGGTAGCGTATGGAAAGACTAACTGAAATAAAACTGTCTCGTACAAAAAAAATTTAAACAGACAAACCTTCTGTGATGTACACTTGATTGGTTGACGTGCCATGTCTGTTTGCTTTCAAATTGTTCTGTTTCCGACTTTATCAATACAATAATTATATATTCTCATGTTACTAATGAGCGACTGATTTACATGATTTTCAAAGTTTCTACGAGTAAAATCAAGTGTATATGAATGGGTATGGAAACAGTTGGCCTAATAATTATGAATCTGCACATCGTCCCACTCGAGATCTCGTTAATTGCAACCATATTTGTATTGACTTGATTGCGCCTTTCTCAATGAATAAAACCCACAGGCTTATACAAAATTAAATGCATTATAAATGTAAGCATTTGGTTTGA
>MU619420.1:0-15046 GCA_025201805.1 Parasitella parasitica | reverse complement strand
AAAAAAAAAAAAAAAACTAGTTTATCCAACAATATACTATTGAGGTTGATCAGCAGAGCTACAAGCGATGCATAAAGTAAGGACAACAAGCTTCATAAATAAAGCATCGACGCTCCAGTATTTTGTAGAAGCTCGATTTTAACCAAAAAAAATAAGCTACTTTTTAATAGAACAGAACCCATCATTGCTGATAAAATATTGAGCTCTTCGAATATGAAAAAAATTAATATATCTACCTCTATTTAACAACTGCAAAGGCTTTTTAATATTATGCATGTTAGATGAGCTGGTCTGTAGGTTTGTTTCGCTTCACAAAGTAAAGCTGTTCAGTCTCATTTTCGCGCCATGATCTTGTAAAGAAATTCTATTATCACTTTTACTAAATGTTTTGTAAAATAACTTTGTGCTTATTGTATGAAAATTCTTGTTCATTTTTTCTTTTTTTTTTTTTTTGAAATGATTGCCTTATGATATGATGAATAATGCGAAAGGATATTTTTTAATGTTGAGGTTCATCAGAAGTTTCTTCTAATGATTCTCCTAATTGAGAGATGAATCTTGGTATTCTATCATTATCATCATAGATTTGAGCAACCAAAATTTCATCGCGGAAACGGAATTCAGGGATCTTCTTCCCCATTCTAGAACAAATGCTAGCTTCGAAGATGACCTCGTTGTTATCAGGAATCATCCGAACATAGAAATGGAGGCGGTTGTCCTCAAAGTTATTCATAGGATCATCAGGGTCTTTTTTGATGTAAATTTCAAAACGATGGATTTTTTGAAAGTCGTCTAGGTTCAAGTTCTTCAATTCTTCGTCGGTATGGTATTTTTCAGTGACATAGATGCCTGTTTGATGATGGAAGGAACAGTTAGGACCTAGCTTCACCTAATAAATACATGAGCGTCATTAACTTACTAGCATACACAAGACACTCTTCATTAGAAAAAAATTTCTTCTCAATGCCATCAACTTGATCCTTTTCTAAAACTTTTTTGCCTCTTGGAGCAAGCAAGGTTGCATCTGCAGGCATTTTCTTTATTTTGAGGGATGGGTTGTTTTCAGGCTGGTAGAATATCTCTACTCTTTCTTGTCCTCGCAAGGCATATTCGGCTTCCAAATCGTATATCTTGTCTTTACTGTCGTCTTCCTTCTTTAACTGCTCAATTTTCTTTAAGATTTCATCTTCGAAAGTTTGAGTTTTGAAAGCCTCAATTCCAACGACATAGGTTTTTCTTGCAATCCTTTCGGTGTATGTAGCCGGGTCTTTTGCGTAGATTTGAGCGCCAAGAATTTGATTGTGTTCATTGATTTTATTTGAAGTAATGATGAACTCGTTTCCAATATTCATTACCTCGGAGATACTTTTGGTGATAATTCTTTCCAGGAAAGAGTAGGTTCCGTTTTTTGCTTCGACAAGTTTCCCGACCATGAAGATCTTATCGAGGCGGAAGTTGATGATATCAACTTGAGTAGAATAACGACTGATGTCAGAGACGAGATCATTGATTGCAGGCCTAAATACATGCTCCAAGAGATCATACACGGAGACGTATATTTCGCAGCACCCTTCCTTTCTGATGCTGATTTGTTGAATGTCTTCGTTACTACTAAAATCCAGACCAGTCTAGCAAAGACAAGAATTGATGAGAGAAAATAAAAAATTTATTAGTAGTATACAGTACCTTGATATAGCCAAGAAAGCCTTCCTTAAATTCCCGGCTGTATGCATTATAGTTGCTCTCGTGTTCCTTGGAAACTGAATAATTGGAGCAATTGATGCAATTGTTTCTATCAATGTATTTCTTTAAATTTTCAATGAGTTTCGAAACAAAGTTGAAGGGAATGATGGCAGATCTGACACCACGAACATTTCTAAAATACTCGTCTTTAGTGGAGTTGCTCTCCTGTGGAATGTCGCCGTTGGCATCCATGTTGATGTTTCCATGTAAAATGCCATTGTCGCTTTGGCCTTTATTTGTCTGTGTCTTTGATTTCAATATGGCCTCTCTTTTGTCTCCGTAGCCGCTCAGTTTTGTAGCTTCTTGCAATGACAAATGAAAGGTGTCATGACGGAAGAAAATTTGCAAGAATTTGGAGCTGAAGGCCTTTGTCTCATTTCTTTCTGCTTTAAAGTGTTCATCCTCAAAATGCATCGCTGCAGCATCCTCTCGCTTGATAAGCAACAGGCGTTTTGTGCTATCTTTTGTAGCGATCAGTCCAGCATCAATAGCAACTCGGCGCATCTCTGATTTACGGAAGAAGAATCTGTAGCTATTTTCCATGGTAATACAGTATCTGAATCTACTGGGATCAGTGCACCTGCCGTGTCTTTTAAATTCTTGACAAACATGATCTTGCATAGCTCTGATAAAGTTGGCAAGGAAGCGTCTGAAATCCCCTTTCACAATGGACATGAGTTTGCTGGGTATGACAAGCTCTTCAGGCTTTTTTTCAGTATAATCAGAGACTTGAGCTCCCCATTTCTCTGAAGACTCATAAGCAGTGGGGATGCGAGTCAGCTTTTTGTTTGCTCCTGGCCATCTATCAATGAACACAAAGTTTTGAGCTTGTTTATTCTTATCTGTCAAGTCAAGATAGGAGCAAGAGGTAAAGTCATATCCGATATCTGGTTTACAACAAGATATTTTAGTCAAGAATTTGGTTCAACATTTTGTAAGATTACCATAGCAGATCAAAGTATCGTAGTTTTCAACAATGAAACCATTGTGGTTAGTGCCTACTGGATCCTTTTGGTCGCAATAATCGGCTTTGATAATATCCGTTTGAGTTGGTTTACGGCTACCATCCAGACCATAGTATAGAGCACCTCTCATTGCCGCCAGATTTCCCTTTTCGTCTTTGAGGAGTTCGCCACACTTATACCCTACGATTTTGCCGTTTTCTTCCACCTTGAATTCGTTTTTGATTCTATATTGCAGATATGGATTTTGGCCGAAACCTCCAACAAGAAACGTGGCTACAACAGGACTATTGATTTTTCTAATCTGCTTTTTAAGCAGGTGGATGGTTGTATCGACTATAGGATCAAAAACCTTCTTGGCCATGACCTTGTAGGGCACAACAAGTAACATTGCCCCGACGCATGTGTATTGCTCAGAGATATACCATGCTTCACTAACGGGCTTGTATTGAATCATGTTGATAGTCGATGCATCGGCAATTCTAATATAAGTCGCTTTGTCACATAGTCAGTTACAGCAATATTGCTTTTATCGTATTTTGTAACATTACCATCCTCTGGATAAGGGTCTTCACAAAATTCAGAAGATGGTTCGCCAGAGGACTCTTCGTCAGAGGACTCTTCGTCAGAGGACTCTCCGTCAGAGGATTCGTCGGAAGAGTCATCTCTGTCACGTCTTCGTACAGCATACTCATCGCGCTCTTCTTCCTCGGCTTCAATAGGCGCTGGAAAGGCATACTATACGACGACATCTTAATATTTCGTCTAAGCAAGTGCGTAATAGTAATTACCTTTTTACCGCCTACTTCGTTGAACTGTGTCAAGAGATCAGCGACTATCACCTCAAGTTTCTCTCTCTCTCTTGCTGTGTATGTTTCAAAGCCGTGCTTGCCGTATTCTCTCTTTTCTTCTTCTGTGTACTCGACATGATCGGGTCTGAAGAGGGCTCTCATTATTAAATCACTCATTCGTTCATCAAGATAAGTAGATCCGCATCGTTCACCACTATCAGCAGTCAATTGACATCTGGGAAAACTCATGTTTTCTTGGTCAGGCTTGGTGGCAACAAAAGAGGCAATATCGACAGTACCTCCACCAGCGTCGCAAATGATGTAGTTTACGTCCTCTGTCAACAGTTCGTCTGCCTTTTCACGCTCACAGTACAGAGTGGCAGCCAGTGATTCATTGATGATAATCAACCTGTTTTCGTGGTCATTTTCAGAGATGAGGCCAGCAGCTATGGCGACATTTCTCATGATGGTGCGTTCGACGTCGTTCCAGATGGCAGGCACTGTAATAACAAAGCGGATGTCATCCTTGGAGAATTCAACCGTCTGGACTGGTCTCTGAGCATGGATTTGATTAAAGATATGGTCGTATATTACACGGAAAAAGTCAATGGTGGCTCTCATGTTGGTTTCTTCATCGTCTTGCTCTCTGTTGCCTGAGACGAGAACAGCGCCCTTTTGAGAGACTGATTTAGGCAGTCTTAGCTTGAACTTTTCCAGAACAATATCGTTTGCATTCTTCTTTTTGGCAATGTGATTTGTAGCCGCCTTTCCCCAGTGAGACAGATGCATGTGTTCGTCGTAAACAACGACGGTTGGCGTTTTAGTTCCCTTGTTCTCGAGCCAGTTTTTGATATCCACAATGATCTCTCGGTCCCTACAGTTTCCAGTTTAATCATTGCTCTATACAAGAAACATTTTGAATCCATACAAATCCGCAGCTCGAATGTATTTAGTGTCGTTTTTGATGTTGCTAAGTTCTGCAGTGGATTCAATATCATCAATAATGGCATAGCAACTTCCCGAAAAGGTAGTGCCAAAATCTTGTGTTGGGTGTCAGTATTCTATTTGATCGGTGACCTCACTTTGCTTTTACCTATACTGATAATACAGCCGTATTCCTCATACGCAAACGAACCCATTTTGATAAAAGGAGTAAGGAAAGAAAGGACGCTCAACCTTGCTCAAAATTAAGCCCTGTGTAAGTGTTTTCTTTACAAATAGTGCCACAAAAAGTTAAGCCCTGCCTATACCTGCAACTCGGCAGATAAACTTTGACACAGGCTATCCAGCAGAACTACAGCCAAGCACTATAAATCATTCCATTAAGGAGTGTGTAAAAATGAAGGCGGCTGCTCAGTCTGTGTCAACAAACTATTGTGTTTCAAAGAACAGGTGCTGTACTGAAAATAAACTTTTACCCCTGATTTGATCTGACATATATCTATTGCGCAGCAATGTTACCTCTTTGAACAAATTTCAGCTTGGAATGCGTTAATTTGAGCAAAGCCCTTTCTCTTTATTTAAATTTGGTCAAAGGATGTAACAATCTTGTAGTTTTTACTTTCAGAACCCAAAGAAGCATTGCCTGGGCGATCAGAAATGACCACTTGATATCCGGCTTCAGCAGCAGCAAAGATTTCTTGTTTTTTTTAAAAAAAAAAAAATTTAGTCAAGAACTGTTGATGAATTGTCTGTGCATGAATTTACCATTGATGTTATCAGTAACAAACAAGATGTGCCCTGTGTCATTTTCTTTCCCAATCTGCTGGGCAATATTTTTGTAGGATGCACTGTCTACCTTTAACCCAACACTAGTATCAAAATAACCAGAAAAATACTATTCACCAAAAAGAAGCCTATTAGCAAACGGCCATTGTTGCCACTAAAAAAGTGCTTACACTCATTAAATCACCCTTTGTCGAATATCCAACCAGTAACTTTTGTGCTGGGACACTGCCGGACGAGTAAATGTAAATCCTCTTTTCGGCAGCTTTCCATTTATCTAGCGCAGGAATAACATCATCATAAACTCTGCAAAGGCTTGTTCAATCCAAAGGCACATGTCACAACCGCATATACATTTATGTGCACTTACTCACCACGAAGCTCGCCAGACTCATAGCCTTCCTTCCACATGTAACCTTGGAAAGATTTAAGAGCGCCAATTTTTCGATCTGCCTCCATTTGCCAGGTGATGGTTTTGATAACGGCAGACTTGATTTCGGCAGCAGATCTGCGAAAATCCCTGGTATTAGTTGGGAGGCTATACAAAGTTTTGATGGCTATATTTACGCTTCTGATTCATGGGGAATAATGACAGCTTGGTTGATATGGGCATCGACATCTTTCTTTGCCTGTAATTGAGCTTGTGAATATCAAGAAATTACACTTTCAGCACACGTGTGTAGTACCTGCTCACGCAGCAACTCAATTTGACTCTTGAGCTCTTTGGAATCCCAAGCTCTGTCTAAAAAAGTAGACAAGCCAGAAGTGACATACGGAAACTGCCAAGGAATTAAGATAAAGAATACACTGTGTACGCATTTCTTGCTCAATTACCAAAACCTCCTTGACAAATGTGATGGGAGTTATTGTTCCCTCGATGTCAAGAATAACAGTATCGTAATTCTCCATGCTATCCAAATGAAGAAGAAGGCCAAAAAAAAAAAAAAAAAAAAAAAAGTAGTCAATTTGATTTGAATGCGGCAGCCATACGTTTTCCCCAAAAGCCTTGTTTCTTTCCTCATTCAACAAAACCATGTCTGTCATTTATTATAAGCTTAGGTCTGCAAAGGATTCTGATTACGATGTATTTACATTCGATGGACCAGGAGCCACAGTATTTGATTTAAAACGCGAAATCATCAGAGCAAAGAAATTTGGAAAGGGCACTGAATTTGATATTGCTGTTTACAACGCACAGACTGACGAAGGTTAGTGTCCAATTGATGTCATCGTGTACATTACTATCATTAACCACATGCGTGTAGAGTACAAAGACGATGTATTTGTAGTCCCGAGAAACACGTCTGTCATTGTGAGACGACTGCCGGCCGCAAGGCCTGGTAAAGGAACAGCACAGCGATATGTATTGGGCGTATTACCGACCGACGGAAAAGGAGCAGGAGGATTTGGGATAATGAAAGGAGGGCCATCGAGTGGACCAGGCGGTGTAGGCGCGAGTGGAGGAAGCGGGCCTCACAACTTGAGTGGTGGTCGAAACATGGTACTCAACGCCCAAAGACCTCAACCAACCAACAAACCGCCTCAGCTACCCGCTGCTGGAGACGGCGACAAAAATGAAGGAGATGGACCCAAAGACGACTCTGAAGAAGCTAGGATTCAAGCCATGTTTCAGCAAACAACAGATCAATGGGGTGCGATGCAAGAAAGATTAGCAGAGTAAGTACTAGTTTTAGCTTGTTTTTTTGTGTGTGTGTGGGGGGGGGGGCGAGGGACGGGGAAGGGAGAAGGAATCGACATTGTGCGAGCAAAAAGCAAGACAGTAGTAGAAAGATTGTAGATTCTGGCTGTGTTAATCTGTTTATTTAATTAAAAATGAAATTCGTTTGTTGCAATGTATTGATTGATATTATGCCCTGTTAATTCTTGTGATTTGTTTCTTATTTCTCTGCTGGATTAGACAACAGTATATTCCTTATAATGCTCGTGGTGGTGGAGATGCCAGGCGTGGAAGAGGCGGATTTCAAGGCTCTCCTGGTGGGCCTACCCATAGAGACTTGCCAGAAAATAAGGACGGCCAAATGCCACAACGTGTGCCTCCTCCTACTTATGTGTGTTATCGATGTGGACAAAAAGGTAACTCAAGGAAGGGGTGTTATAACTTGGCGTGTATGCTAAAACTCATACAAAAACAAAGGTCATTATATCAATCAATGTCCTACCAATGGTGACAAGGACTATGACAAGCATCCTAGAATCAAGCGTACCACAGGTATTCCCCGCAGTTTCCTCAAAGTGATTGAAGAGCCCAAGAATGCTGTCAAAGCAGGCACTGGCGGCCTAATGGTAACACCCAAGGGTGATATCGTAGTTGCACAAGCCGACTCCTCTTCGTGGGATAAGCATGTGGCTAAAGCAGCTACCACCATCGGCCTAGGTGCTTCATCCGCAGGCGATTTAATGGATTGGTATGATTCGATTCCTGTTCCGAAGCATCTCCAATGCCCCATTTGTAATGGTATTTTGAGAGAAGCTACAACTACCCCTTGCTGTGGCGCTAGTTTTTGCGATGAATGCATTCGGGTGCATTTAATGGAGAACGACTTTGCTTGTCAAGATTGTCAGCAGCCTATTCAGAATGGTTTGGATGGCTTGATTACTAATTTAAATGTGAGAGAATATGTAGATAATTATGTTAGAAAGTTTGCACATGATTTCCACGCTAATGCCAATGTTCCCGGTTCTATTAATCCTGATGTGGAAGCTGCTAATGCCCCTGGTACACCTGGTTCTTCTAATGTTGATGCTGCCAGCAATAATCATGACGGCAATACTGAGAAAGATTTGTAATCGCAAGGGAATAATTTACAGATGAATTTAAAGAATTTGTCTTGATATTTAATAACAAAATAAAAATTCGGTACATGATAAAAATACGTGGTATACACTGTTTCAAGCAAACAATGCATTGTGAGAATGACATGTATATAGTTGTTTTATTTTTAGAAATTAACTCTAGTGTATATAATAAAACCTTTCCCCTCCCCTCCCCCTCCCTAGCAAATTATTCTACAGTAATATGCCTCAATATCCCAAGTAGCCTGATTCAGGTTGATCCATAAAGTGGTACTTTTGCTGTTATTTTTGTTCTTGATGTAAACTTTTAATCAAGAGAGAGAAATCAAGAAGAGTCTGTACATAGACCGAGGCCAAATGTATCGTTTCGATCCCATCTTGTACTGCAAGTAGGGCATTTTGGATCAACAGAGTTATTAAACTGGCTGTCTGCGCAGTGTTTATGAAGTCTAACGCTGCATTGAGCATTGGCACAATGTTCACCCATAGTTACCATGTCCAAACAAAATATACATTCCAGAATAGTATCGCTGTACAGTTGCTTGAAATAATCTTGTAATTCTGCAATGGAGCGAGTAGTAAGGTAGTAATTGCCTTCTTCAAGCCCAACCCATTGATCGTCTACCAATTTGTCTAACAACGTCTGGACCTCTTTTGCAGATAGTTTTGGAGCCATCTTGCCACCTAAATGTATCGCTGTTAGCGCAGTAATACCAAAGTTTTCGTTATCGGCGTTGATAATGATTTCATACTAGTAAGAGTTCAAGTATTAATTGCTTGTGTTTTGTAAAAGTGTATGCAGCACTGTTTGTACCAATTCACGGATATAGGCCATGTCAATTGCAGTGTAGTTTGTAGCTAGTTCGGTCATGGAATCTTGATTTGTGTTGACCATGACTATATACATTTCGCCATCCTGTTCGTTTCGAGATAATCGAAGAGCGTAATCTAATGTATCCAGCTCTTTGTTTAACGTAGATACGAATGTAGAAAACTCCACTTCTGAAGGATCTAAAGTGAAAAACTTGATAAGATTTGGTTGATTGGCAGGGCGTGCTCTCTTGTCTTACTAGATGTAGTATAGCAGATGTCGTCAAATAGCCGCCTGGCTTCTTGTTCAGTTACAATTCTTTTTGAAAACATGGACTGCAAAAACAGTCTATGTGAGTCATTGTATACGGTCGTGGTTGACATGCTGTAGAAAAAAAAAAGCGCAAAGAAGAATTTTCAGTCGCGCAACTCGTTAAATTGTGAGAACTACTGTGATTGGGTCTGTGGAGACTTATCAGCAAATGAGAAACAAGCAATATGCGACATATATACCCACAAAACAAACAAACATGGAGGTCATGATGATTGAGCAACTGGCTAAATTAATATCTTTATTTTTATTTTTCTGAAACAGTACTACGAGCAAACGAGTAATTATCACAAGAAATTATTCATTACAACATTGTTTTGGTCATGTTGATTGGTCAATAAATGGGTTTCTTGGTCCCGTTGCTGCTGTTGTTGTTGTTGTTGAAGCATGTTCAAATAAGTCCACGAGGAAGATGGATCATAAGATGAGTGCTGGAAATAGGGGTTCCAGGGGTTCTTGGCAGGATCGACTAACCACGATGAGGCAGCAGCAGCAGCAGCAGCAGCAGCAGCAGCGGTGGTAGCAGCAGAGTTCATGTTACTAAATGATGGTTCAGGTGTGGCTGAAGGAGAAATAGTCAAATCACGACAAAGATAGTTGTTATCTGGAATTATGACAAGCTTAGCAGCCAAATCGGGTGCATGAGAGATCAATTCCAACAATGATTGTCGAAGGTTGTCATGGGAACCTTGAAGAGCATGAGAACCAGCTTCATAACTGCTTGCTTGTTGGTTTTCAGTGAAATCGTTGCATCTAACCCAGTCTTGATCAACGCCATTTCTACGCATTGAGAAAGAGATGATGGCTTTGGGCTCAATGTCAATGTCCAGCTGGCCAATGTCGTTTTGGATTTGACCTAGTCTGATTTGCTGAATGTTTTCAAAATCAACTTCAATTCTGAATTGGTGTCCACCATCTTGGACTTGCCAGATCAACTGGCGTACAGTGGGGTCACTAAAGCAGAACAGATCCCATTCATTGCTAGATATTTGTCTTGCAAATCTTGCCCAGGTACCGATTCGAATGCCTTGCACAGGGAATGAAATAATTGGCTTAGGATCTATGAATAAAAGGTTAGCGATGAGCGTATGTATTCAGGGGTAATAAAATAATTTACCTTGATTAGTTTCAACTCGGCCCATGCCTTCCGACATGGCTCGCTGAGGTGGCGTTGATAACATGAAATTTGAGGTCTTTTCAGGCTTAGAACATGATCTAGGTCTACGCTTGATGGTAGGTTCATTTTCATAGATGTCAGTTGTCATTAAAGAACGGAAAGGGTTGGTTTCTGGTTGGTGTTGGTGTTGGTGCAGATGTTGCTCTTGTTGATGCAAATGCTGCTCTGTTTGATGGCAATGTTGCTGTTGGTGTTGAATTGGCTTTGGCAACTCAATCCAGCCAGTTCTAACATTTGGTACCAGAGAAGACATTGAACCGCCACTACTTGCTTCTAGTTTGCGAGCTTTGGCTCGTCTATTTTGAAACCAGATTTGAACAGTGCGTTCAGTGACACCTAACTCATGAGCTAGCTGAGATCGAACAGCAGCATCAGGCAGTGTGTTTGTTACAAATGTTTCTTGTAATACAGCAACTTGGCTTGGTTTGAGGTGTGTTCTTCTTCTGGTGGCACTAGGCGAGGTTGAGTAGGGTTTATTTAAGGTAATGCTCATCATTTTACAAAAGGATTTTGGAATGGGGAAGTTTTATGTGAGTGTATGAATATGTATAGAATAACGTGAACCAGCACGATGATATATGAAGAGGGTAAAAAAAAAATTTAAAGAAAAAAGAGAGAGAAAGAGAGAGATGTATTTATAAAAGGGAAAAAAAAAGAAGAAAGAAAACAAGCAAATGCTAATTAGTATTATGCTTTTATAGTAAAAACAAATTGATGGCACATAAACAAAAAGGCTGGGAATTGGAATCAAGGAGAGCCATACATTTTACACCAAATTAGGGGAGATAAGAGAGAGACAGAGGGACAGAGAGAGAGAGGAGACGCTGGAGGAGGCGATACGTTTGTTTTGGAATAGTTCCTTTCTCTCTTTATCGACCTCTCTCTTTTTACTTGTTCTTCTTCTCCTCTCTTTTGTGATATATATAAATACTGTTATTCCATTCAAAATATCACTGAGTTGAAATAAAACGTCTTGTGTAGCACAATCGTATCAAATGATTCTAAACTAACATTTCTTTATGCATATTCCATCATCTAAGCCAATTTCAGAGTGAAAGCAAAGGTATCTCCTTTTTTTTTTCTTTTTTTTTATGAGTGTGTTATTCCGATCGCATTGTGTAGTGTACGTTCCATGTGCACAGTACATCTGTTGTTGTTGAACCATATTGACGACAACAATCAAATGTGTGTACATGGTCATTCTTGCATCAGACTAAACAATACGAAGCCACTTTTGATGATCCCTTTCCAAGCACTCTTTGCTTTGATTCAAATGACATCACCTTGGACGCCCTTCTGAATCTACTTTTTTATCTATTATCAATCATGTTGCTAGGTATATTACACACACAAGAACGAAAATATAGAATGCGATTCATGCATAAAGTAGCCCTTTTAATCTGACACACAAACATACAAACATGAACGAACGGTCTCCTGAATTTTTGCTGCATACAGAGTACACAAAAAAAAAAAAAAAAAAAAAATGATTTTATTTTCATTTTGAATTCTACACATCCAAGTACATATCTTGGCTAAATGCACGAATGGTTCGCACTATTTTTGGGTTTCTATGTTTGCCAGACTTCATCATTATTTTTAGACCAAATATGTATAACATTTTCACTTTCACTTGGCAATGTATTAGACCCTTTTTCATGAATAGTCATTCCACTTCATTTACAAACAAATCATTTACAATTAAATCGAAAATGGGTACCTAAATGAATTTTTCAGTCCGCACGAGCCAAAGAACAAGTCCAAATGAAGGATCGGCACACCTAATTATATTTCAAACACGTAATATATCATCAAATGTTATGTAATCATTGTTTTATATTAAAAATGATAACTTGTTTACAATTCACAAGTGCAGGTTAGCTATTTATTCTTGTTTGATATGTGTACAGTGATCTGCGGTTAAAAATTATGAATTTCTTAGAGTGTGTTAAGCTGAATCAAAACTTCTTACCACCATTCCATTTTTTATGAATTGGCTCAAATATTTTTAAAAGAAAACAATTAACTAAACCATCATCTATGTCTGATGACTTCTATCTTAAACTCAAGTCAAGGGCACTTACCGAAATTTATTAAGAACTACATCGAAGCAGATTTAATTTGTATAGTGAAAGATGTCATAGAGCAACCTTGTGCTGTTATAATTTAAACAAATCTTTTGTATACCCCAATACCGCCAAAAAAAAAAAGCTAGGATTCACGCTCACTCATAGCTCGCAGAGTGCACGAATATGACCAATATATAAATGTAATAATAAATCAACTATTTCTATTATTCTATCTACTATAGGATTTGAAAATTTTTATTTTGATTACTTGCTAAAAGATGGAATAGTAGTAGGAAGCTTTGATTGATCAGCGAAAAGCTTGGACATCCTAAGAAATTTTTGATAGGTCTTGCTTTTTAAACGCTAAACAAAGTAAGTATCCACTGATAGCTCATTTACCTCAGGAAGAGGCACCATTCAAATGATAAGCATCAATAGCTAGGTCATTTACTTCAAAATAAATGAATAAAATCGACACGTAATAAACCGCTCTATAAAACGTAGAGATTTTTTTTTTTAAAAAAATTTGTCTTTGATTGATCCGCGTACATAACGTAGAGATTCAATTAATACAAACTAAATCTTAAAACGAATCAATATCATAACGGCCAGCTTCAACTGAAGAATAATTGGTGTTGATATTTACCTTCTCTACTTTAAGCTCGTATTTCCTTGATTAATCCAATCTTCTATATTTTATCAATATGGTTTTATCCAGATTTATTGTATTGAAACATTCTGCTATTTCGTGTCATTACCTGATGTTACTAGAGTATTTTTCCTAACCATAAAGTTAATCGCACAAACTACTATTACCAAGAGGTTATGAAAATGTATAGAACGTAATACATCGCGTCAAAATAAATCAAGTTGTGCCTTGCCATCAATTACTTTTCTTTGGGCAACTCATTACAATAACATACTTTTTTCTACAATACATGTTCGCGTGAAAAAAAAAGAGCAGTTCTTCTTTCCCATATTTTAAACAACTGTGTTCGCAAAAATGAGTTTACTCTCTGAAAGTACTGCAAAAGTAGAACAAGATATTATTAAGTTCTTGAATACCAATAGTATTGAAAAATGGAACACGCTCGACATGATCAAACAAATCCTCTCCAAATACTTGATTATTGACACGGCATCCGATGCTATAATTGTTTCAAACTTGTATGAGTCAGCATTAGACTCTTTCGAAAATCATCCTGATTTTGAAAAAGCTAACAAAGCCAAGAGAAGAAAACCAGTTATTGAGAAAGTAATGATGAATTCTCACATCATGAATTTATTCTGACTCCAAAATACAAACAACTTTGAAGCAAGTGCTGTATTGGTGGCAAAAAATGACATTGTTGAGAAGAACCAAAAGGAATCAAACGACAGCAATCTTCAGAACAGCAACAGCAGCAGAAACAACTCTCTTCAAAATGGGGACCACAGTACATTCATCGTCCTCCCAGCTTCTTCTTAAAGAACTTGGGAGCTGAAGAAGCTCTGCGATACATAGTTGATAGCAAAGACTGCAAAGACAATGTTGTTGACTTTACAAAACATATTTCCAAAAAAAAAATTAAACCAGCAATATCCAAGATTGTCGAGCATTATAAATTTGATCTTGAATCTGCCATTACCCTTAGAAGAGCCACGCATCCTATATTGACGAAGAAGAATTTCTCAGTTCACGACCGAGACAAATAAAGTTTCAAAGAATATAAAATACGGTATGCTTGTGAAATTTTTAAGGATGTCTTTTCAATTATTCTATATATATAAGTCATTGATAAACAATTTTGGTTTGTAATCAAGATGGAATGTTGTAGAAAGAAGAGGGATAGTTTGCTTTATGGATCAGATGTAACGATGCATGATTTTCCGCTTCCTTTGATGTTAAAATATGAATTTGACATTGACAGATTAAATTGTCGTGATATAATTGACTTTAATAACAGCTAAAAAAAATCATCTTTACGAATTCCACAAGCTCTATGTTTAGTTTTAAAAGAAATAAGTGGATTGACAAGAGTGTCCAATGCATGAAAAAATTTAAAAAAAGGACTTCAATCTTCATACACCACAGTCTCATGCGATGAGAAAAATATGCTCCCTGCCAGGATCGAACTGGCGACCTTCAGATTATGAGACTAACGCTCTACCGACTGAGCCAAGGAAGCATCTCTTTCGTTTTTTTATCACTTTTTGCCACCCTATCCTGGTAGAAACACTTTCACTTCAACAAAAAACGTATTTTCTCGACAGTCAGTAACGCAATCAACTCGAAATTATACCAATATACTTGCCTTATATTAGAGTATCTTTTGTTATAGTTTCAGCCTTGTCGAACAACTGCTTCATATTTTTTTTTTTTTAAATTTTAAATTTATAAAAAATATATTCTACCAACCATGACTGATAATCTACAAATTATGGACATGAATTAACTACATTTGCTACTGCAACAACTTCAACAACAACTTACTTCAGTTACTGAACGAGTTAATCAACATGATGGGATACTGTCGCGTCTGGATATGTTGGAAAAAGAGAATACTGAACTGAAAAAACTTTTACAACAGAAGGATCTGGAAATTTCAAGCCTTAGATCACGTGACATCAAAGGAGCTCAAAGC
>MU619419.1:30584-45070 GCA_025201805.1 Parasitella parasitica | reverse complement strand
ATATTTCTGAGCTTGAATATACAACTGCGAATACAGCTCTTTATAGCATTGAAACATCTATTTCAATTGAGGAGCAAAGCATGAACTCCATAGACAATCTGGTTATGTCTTTACATGAATCGGTACCCAAGATGCGGTAAAATATGAATATAAAAGCTATTTCTATGTAGCTTTATGTTTAGCTTAAAATAAATGCCACCTAATCATGACCATCACCTTTTTCCCCGCTTAAAGGCATAATCTACAATCTCTGATATCTTTACAAACTAGTAAGCGATAAAGACACAACCTTCAGCCAACATCTTATTTTTTTGCGTCCTTCTACAGCTTATCCGAGTTTCATGCATTTCTGACCATTTTTCAGATTTTGCTATGTTTGAACCCCAAACCTCAGATTCGATTTTCGATTTTCAACTTTGGGTCAACCTTCAGGGTCATTTTTAGGTACGGATTTGAGGTCCAAACTAAGAATGAAGGCTTATACTAGTATAACAGCTGTAACTCACTACGTCTTTCGATTCTCGATATCTATCTTTGTTGTCGAGATATTACCAAAACTAGACTTTGCAGATTTTGCAGATTTTACAGTATATGTTCCTATAACAAGTGCTGTATTTTGCAACTAAACCAAGTTTACATTCCTAAGTAAAGTAATAAAGCACATTTTGGTACACTTACTAGTGTTAAACATGTTGTAAAAAAGCTCGAATTCGACAATCTAGAGCCAATTTTGTCTTTTTACGTTAAACTTTGTCCCCCTATTTCTCCACAAACCACTATGACAACTTGGCCTGAGTAATTACTAGAATATTTTTAAAACTTGGTTTTCTGCTAGTTGTATTAGTGTTAGATAGATATGTCGAAAAAAAAAATTTTCAGATATTTTTAGCAGAGGCTTCATTTATTTTCACAGTTTTCAGAGTAATAAATGGTACTTAAAGATACATGATATACCAATATTAAAATGGAGCAACAGAATAGCTACCAAAAGATTTTAGTTTGGTCAGAAAATACCAATTTTTGAGCGAGAAAATCTCGAAAAACGAAATTGATTTTTACCCTTTTGAATGGCTTCATTTTGGCCCTCTAAACATAGGACCGGAAGATGGTGGATTCATTTTGGTCGAGACAAGATTTTGATTTTTGGCAGATACAATAAAGCTACAGTTGTAAACAAAGTATTGATTTGTAGGAATTGACATGATCGTTTGTTTGGTCAACTTTATAGAGTTGAATGTGCTCAGAATATGCTTGATTTCACTCAGAAACTATCAAAAATGGCGTTTTTTGAATATTTGAAAATTGGTAATAAAAAAAGGTGTTTCTATAGCCTTGTAATATATATGGTTGGATGCAGAATTTAACTTTTGTTATAATACACTTAGTTCGCATATCCGATATACTTATTGCGTTTATGAGTTATTTAGCAATGAACGATGCGAAAAAAAGTTTGAATGTTGTTTGAGTCAAATGGAAACACAGTGCTGAGATTCAATCTACAGTCTCTTTTTTTTCTGCTATAAAGGAGTGCAACACCTATTCTCAATTTAATAAAAAAAAAAGCACGACTCTAATGGATAACTTGGGTATGATGTCTCAATACGAATCGATAGCCGGAATACCGCATAATAATACGAGCTCAAAAACCATTTTTATATACCTCCTTCATTTTTGATTAAGTTCATGCTACCAAATCAAAGACATAACCCTTTTCCACGCTCAAAAGCATAATTTCCAATTACTGCTATGCTTACAAATTATTATGCGCTGAAGGTACAACTTTCAGCCAAAAGAATTTTCATTTGAACTATTCTATATAACATATCCAATTCTCAAATATTTCTGATCATTTTTCAGATTTTGCTATGAGTGTTATGTCAAAATAAGTTAGTAATATGAATATGCCAAAGAGTTACACTTTTATTAAAAATACATCCTCCTCTGAATGTATTTATATAAACTAACATTATGTGCTAACGTCATCATACACAACGGTAACCAACATTTATAAACAGAGCATGCGGTTTAAATCCCTGATTTACCAATTACATTGGCTTTTAGCCCCTTGATCTTGCTACAAGATCTATGGCATGTTATTGACATAACAATGAGTTTGGACGCCACACCTCATATTAGATTTTCAATTTGCAAATTTGCGGTAACCTTCAGGATCATTTTGAGTTATGGATTTAGGGTCCAAGGAAAGTGTCTCTCTTTTTTTCTCGCTCTAGTACAATATAACTGTATCTGGACCGCGCTTTCCGAATTCCAATATCTATCTTAGTTGTCGAGATAACGCCAAAACAAGATTTTGCTGAATTTATCGCAAGTTATATGGCTAAAGATTGATCAAGTCTTACGTCTATAAAAGTCTCCAGTTGTGTATTTGGAGTTTTACTGTAAGAAAGTCTTTATTACGTTAAAATAGCACATTTGCACAACATTTCGCTGTACGTTTTATATTGGAGAAAACAGAGATGATTTAAAGAGAACACAATATTCCAAATTATACGGGAAAAGATGCTCTCTTAAAAAAGAATATATACATAATTTCAACGATTGCTTTGTCAAACTCACATTTATAAGAGCAACTTGATTTGTGTCAATAGGGACAGAAAGCGTTTGGTATGCAGTAGTTTACGCAACCTAAAAAAAAGCATTCTTCTTGTGATTACAGATAAATTTTTTTGTTTTTACTTCACTCCACACGTTCATTGTGTTATGTCAAAAGTCTGATAAGATAAATCTGCCAAAGAATTACACTTTTATTCATAATACATCTCTCGATGTATTATATACACATTCATTACACTAGGGTTCTACTTTTTAGCTGCATAATGTAAATCATGACTACCCATGATTTACTGTAAGACCCTGGAACTGATTTGAGATCCTGATGTGAGACCTTGCCATGTTATTGATATAACATATTGAACGGAACAAATATTCAGTTTGTAGAGTGTAAAGACACTGCTACGAATCTAGAGAATACTGCACATTACCTATTAGCTTTAAAAATATGTCATCCACAATCTTTGTTCATACATCAAAGTCTAAAAAATTGGACAATGTGGCCTAAAAATCAAAATTTAGGTTTTTCTGTTTAATCCAGTTAATTTTCAATAATACAATTTAACTTAATCTTTGCATATTGAGATAGAGCACCAGTTCTTGTATCATTTTGTTTTATTATGCATGGAGACTTTGCCATGAATTCGGCACCAAATATATGCAATGAAAAAAATTACAAAATGCTTTTTTTTGACAAACTGAACGATTTAGAATAAAAAATGCACTTGCTTTTTTAAATTCAGCTGCGTGCTCAATCAAAGGCTTTGGAGGTATAGCTGATAACTATACCCTGATATATCAGTATGGAATCATCTCTTTTCCAGAAATCAGTAGTAAAAGATAGATCAGAATCTCTATATTTTGAACACAATGCCAAAAAAAAAGCACAAAATACGTTATAACCGTGTAATATCTTCAAAATAATACTGATGTATGTCGCAAATTTCTCAATTTCGCTTATTTGTTTTAAGCAGTGTAGAGATACGAGAAACAACCCATATGTCAATTATAATACACCATTCGAATGCTACAATGCATTCAAACTCGGCTGTCATAAGTAAAAGTCTAGATCAGAACTATGAGACTTGATATAACTGTTTTTCTCCTTTTTTCCTCTTTTCATCAAGACTTTAGATTGAAATAACTTTTCATCCAAACAACCAATTTTCAAAACATAAAAGATATTATATTCAACAACATCAAGTTTACTTATCATATAGCTTTGGTGCACCAGATTATAGTTTTCCCCCTAGTTTAGCCACTTTATATTGTTTGCTGTGTTGCATGCATTTGCTGTTTACGCAAAAATACGGTCACTGTTAGGCGTAATAAAAAATTGGCAGCTCGCCCCCCCTTTTTTTTTGCTGCTTCTCTACTTCTACTACGCTATTATTTTACTATTATTACAGTATATACTCTTATCTTTGATTATCTACGTTGCAAACGCATGCACTTTGTATTCATTATTGCTGGTATTATACGTTATACTACCTCTTTGATTGTGGGAAAGTCGAGTTTTTTCTTTAAAAACAGTAAATATTATCCACGTTTTCTAAAAGACGCTAACTAACACTCTCATACGCGTTTTCTATAGAATCTATCACAAGAAAACAATCTACAGGATGGCGTGTTCCTAGTGCAGTAATTCATTCAGGTATTATTATTTATCATATTTTCGTAAGAGCTTTTTTACTAACTGAAAAATTTTTTTTGTTTTACTTTTGTAGTTTGGTTCTCCATGTCAAGTGGATGGCCTAGCATTGAAGATGGCAGAACCGCTAATTGGATGTGAAAAAAAACCGTAAGTTGGAGTGTTACAGAAGCATGTAGGGTGTTTCTACTCATTGACTGTGCTTACCCTAGCAGTTCTTGAGATGGGCCATTTTATCCGAAGCTGTGAAGTGTGGTAAGGCATTTTTCGGCTATTTAGGGGGGGCATTCGTTGAAATTTTACCAATTTCCATTTTTGGTCGAATTTCAAGCTCCGCCTAACATCAAAACAGGGGGAAACCCTGTTTTTTTGTTTTTATAATCTAGGGGTTTACTTAGCCAAATTAAGCGCAATTTATTAGTTTTCGGCACTTTTTTTTATGTAGTTTCATAAATTTTACGACAAAAATAAAAATATACAAATAAACACTGAACTAAACTAGATTCCCATCATAAAATATATATTATTACTTTCCCAATAATGCACAGGTAAACAAATAGCAGGGATAGAATATGAAATTGACATTGTGAAATACATTCACTATTATGATCTGCATTGCACTTCTAGATTCATCCAGTTACCTTAAGTTGATATAGACGACATCTGTACGCAGTTAATAAGATGTACAATACAGATTTATACTATATACGATTTATGCTAGAGATGGCACCATTAGGATAGATTACGCTATATAGACTTATACCTATATCTCGACCCGATGTTATGCGCAGAGGATATATAAATATGATCTGCTCAAAAAAATGTATAACTTTATAAAAATAAAATTAGACACAAAAACTAATGACTTTATTGCTAAGAAAATGCCATCTTTTTATACTAGATTATATCTATTGAATACTATTTGTCATCATGGTTAAACATTGAACTTGGTATGTAATACCAAGTTTATTACATGTTCTATTGTACATTAATAGCTTATTCCTTGTCATTGTATACAAAGAATTACCAATCTAATAATTGCTTAATCTCATGTCTTTTTGGCACAAGACACGAGCCTTAGACATTTACTAGATTTAGTTTGTGCTACGAGCTTATGCCATATAAGATCTATGCTTCAGATGCGTATTCCCATTTTTTTGATAATACTCACTAGAAGACATATACTTATGTTCATGATACTTGCTACAGATGGATTATATACTACAGACTTGTACAATATGTGCGATGTTACAGATATGCTCATGGCGTGTTATAGACATGCCACGTATACCGATAATGCTGAGATGAATATACCAAGTGATATACACTCAGACATTTACTATTATTATAGACTGGATTAGACGAGACTAGAAATGATATACGCTTATGGAGCGATATTGATAATCTTTGTATAGAAGATCTTTATTCTGCTGATATGTTGGTTAGCACAAAGTTAAGATGCTAATTTCACAGTATTGTCGTACATGTTAAAATGCGAGAGAAGAAAGTTTATCCATAGTTTAAGTATACAAAAGTTCATCTAACTGGCCATTAGATGAAATGGAGCTTTATACACCTGTCGATTTGATAATAAAACCTATTGATATGCCATAATGTAGGATAGGAGATCATAATAATGTACTTCAATTAAAGATTGGAGATTATCCAATGATGTGTTGTTATAATTGTCAAAACAGGAGAATAAAGTCTTTGTTTCAAATCAAGAAGGTTACCTATAAAGCAGATCTGTATGATTGACAAACAATCAGGTACTGCCAGATCGAAGATCTATAGCCTTGTAGTATAATAATACATCGTACCCTGTTATTTTTTTTAAAAAAAATTTGTTTATTGATTGAGCCACGTATCCAAAGAGTAAATAGTTATAGGGAAGAGGTGGGTGCAATCTAAAGGATAATAAAAATATGAATTGAAAAGCGAATAAGATAAAACACGAAACGATAAAAAATAAAGTAAAAGACTACCGGAGAGACCGACATTTATCTTCCTCAATGGTCTGTCGAACATTGGATCGGATAGTGGTCAGTATCGCTGCTGGATGAATGATGGTCTTGTCAAAGATAAATCTCATATGAGTAAGCCAGACATACCCTGTTAAGGATATGATGTTGCTTGCAAATTACTCTAATATCTTAGTATCGATTAATATTTAAAATAAGTCAACAAAAATTTATGTAGTTGTAAAAAGTATAAATAGCAGATGCAATTTCGATCTTAAATAAAGTATCTTTAAGTTTTCGTATCTCGTTAACATTTGGTTTTCATTATCTTTTTTGATTCAACAATTCTGCCCTAGATCCAGATAAATCCGACAGATTTCCACTTCCGTTGATTAGTTCTTTGCATAGATAAATGTCGAAACGCTCCATATTTACAGCACTCGACTCGTCGCAATTTTTCTGTAGTTTTTTACATTTAAATCTTAAAAAAAATTGTTTTGTTTGTTGACCTTACGACAGATTTGCAATGGAGTTTCAGGAATTGTCCCATGGGATTACTTCCAATCTCTTCTTTTGTGCAAAGGCACTCTTACGAATTTGGTCTCCGATCTCAATGCTGTAACCACCATCTTCATTGATGATAAACTTTTATGAAACTATTTTTGAAGTTGATTTTGACATCACATATACCAGCGGTATTGCTAATATATTTGCTGATTGTCTCTCTCGCATCTTTGTCACTGATACAAAGAAACTGGAGGGGTGTGCTTCTCTCGCTAGAAGAGCTACAGCTATAAAACGATTAATGGATGCAATTGAACCAGCTGATCAGAAGACAGAGAATGATAATGTTAAGAAACAAAGGTTGAATGAATCCAGCAAAGAAAATAATGTTACTCCTGTAATTACGACTCAAAATAGCACAGAACACACAGGTGCAAGTAAACAAGAGGCTAAAGAACATCCTGATCATCTCGATGAAAGCAACAAAGAAAAGGATTTATTTATTTATGCATTTCATTTAGACATATACGAAACACCTGAAAATGAGGGGCAAAAGAAAGAAGTGTTAGAAAAATGGCATTTACTAGGAATTATGGTATTTCAGCAGTGGAACAAGTTATACATGAGGAATACCAAATGCATTGGAAGGGTCTAAGAAAAGACATCGAGCAATATGTAAAGAATTGCAGTAAATGCAGAGTATTCAACCTAGGAAAACATGTATTTCATCCACCAAAGAATCATACTGCTAAATCAGTAGGCGATCATTGGGTATTTGACTTAGGCACCTTTGACGTAACTACTCCTATAGGCAACAATTTTATTTTTGTTGCAATGGATCTCTTTTCCAGATTTATTGTTTTGAGAGCATTACCCAACAAAGCAGCAGCCACAGTGGCAAAGGAGATCGTCTCCATCTTTAGCTTGTTCGGGTATGGACGTATACTGTCTCATGATAATGGAAAAGAATTTTCTTCAGCGTTACTTGAAAACATTGCAGCAAATGCAGGCATTGAGCAACGTTTGTCATTGCCATATATGCCATCAGGAAATTCAGTCTGTGAAGCAGCAGTAAAATCAGCTAAAGCAATTATTATTAAAATGCTCGATGGTTGTGCAGAGAATTGGGATTTGTATTTTGACGGAATAGCCTACAGTTAAAATTTACATTAATGAGGATTACATGGTATGGTATAACACATTTGTAGTTATGTTTGCAAGATAGTCTAATAAACTCAAAAATTATACCGTTCTAAATAAAAGCTTTGCTTACCTGAAGTCAAATTTGATGTAAAAGCATTAAAGAACAAGATCAAAAAAATAGTCAAGATTTACTGTACCTGCTATTCATGAGCAAATTGTTCGCACACAAAAAGCTGATAATGCGTATTTCATGAAAAGACGAAAAATACTGGAAAAACCTTTCCCTGTAGGTGCATCAGTTATGATAAAGAATGTAGAAAACAATAACAGCAAAACGGATCCAAAATACGAAGCAATATTTTATGTACGTGCCTATACGGAAGTTCTTGGTTTTTAAATAAAATTTGATAGTATAGGTCCGTTTATTATATTTAAAAATAGAGGGTTTATACACTTTTGACGAACTGAGGGAAGCGATGTGAAACTTGTCTACAACATTGTAAATTGCAGAGCTGCCAAAACGAACACCGTTTGGATTCAAATGGTTTGATGAAATAAGATTAGTGCTCCAAATACAGGAAAAAGAAGCTATTTAAACGTTTCTATCCGGCTCAGCTCTGTAATATTTTGCGTTATTTGGGAAATTATAACTGAAACGCTTTTATATGTGCTCGCAACTTCCAATATTTTTTTTGTTCAAAATAAGCATTCAGTGTCAAAGTTTTTTTTTTTTTTTCATTGGAGCCATTTGAATTGATAGATATATGCATTTAATCGATCTGAGTGTAGGAATGATATGTTGACAATTGTCTTTTATCTTTTGTTGAATGTGTTCCACAAACATATTGATGTACTGTAGTCCCTTTGCTTGTGTGAGGTTTTATAACTGAAAAGGTTTTCGCAAGCTGATGATCTTCTTCCGTCTTCATCATATGTATTTTCAATAAAAGTAACCAAATTCAATAAGGAAAAGATTTATATTTTGTGCGCGCGAAGTGGTATTACGATATTTCACGTCAAAGGTAATGTTTTCACATTATTTATTAAATCATTAGTGATTCAAGGTCTGTATCCCTTTTGCTTTGCATCACTAAAACTGCTTGCTCGTCGTCTTTCTAATTCACTAAAAGAAGAAGAAGGGCTTCCAATAGGATGTTGTTGATAATGAGATCCACGAGGGCTCGAAGATGCCGTTAATGGACCACCTCCGGGTATAATAGACGAAGAAGAGGTGGATGCTCGAGGCACTGGGCTCTCATTACCAGCATAGGACTGTCCTCGAGAGATGGCCATCGATGTTAGTCCCAGATGAATTCCACTCGAAAAAGACGAGGAATACGGTGCATTGATCGAGCTTTGTTGGCGCTGTGATGATGATACACTTAACGTAGAATCATCATTAAAAGGTATTTGCGATATTTCTTTTAAATGTTCTTGAACTGCTGTGCTATAGGCATAATCGTATGGTGTCGCATGCTCGTCGTTTTCAAGATCCACATTGCACCCCTCCGACTGTAGATCAAGTTAGTATTTAGGTATAGTGAAACAGGTAAAATCACACATACAACCAATAAGTCCATCACCGTAATGTGTCCCCAAGCTGATGCGTAATGCAGAGCCGAATTGCCTAAATTATCGACATGATCAAAATCTGCTGATATAGATAATAGATACTTTCAAATCTTTCAGTTTTTCCATACTGAATAGCTCCAAATTACGTTCACTCACACTAACAAGGTTTGCGTTTCCATTTTGTGCTGCATATAACAGTGTCGTCCATCCGGTTTTGCTGATAGCATGAATACATTCTGGATATTTACTAACATAGAGAAAGAAAATCTATTAAAGCAGTGAGTGACTGATGTGGTTTTATAGTCTCGAGTCTGCACTGACTTCTTCATGATTAAACATGGCAGCAATCATGAGCACGGTGATTCCTTCATTGTCCTGTTAAATGTATAAATATTCTCTGAGAATTAAAACGACAGACTACATACAACTGATATAACCTCCTCTTCGTGCCCTAATTCCAATAGTAGTTCAACAAGGTCAACATGGCCGTATTGTGTTGCATACATAAGCGTTGTGCTATACTTCAATGTTAAGATCAATTCAGTCAAATGGCCAATATTTTACCATCCTGTTTCAGGGTCAGGATTCTGTATATTCGAGACTTTTCGTAACAAACGCTTTACAGCAGCTATATTACCCTCTGTTAAAATAGTGTCAGTGAATTCCAACGAATGTCTTGCCAACGTCCGTACCTTTTGCAGCTTTTCTCAGTCTTACTGACGGTGTATCTCTGATAATAGCTGCTCTAGGCAAGTCAAAAAAAGAACAAAACGGTATAGTCTTCTCGTGGTTTAATATCATGTAAAAAAGAAGAGTTTGTGTTCCTCCTGCGACCTGCAAAAGAGGATGTATTTTATACACATGCGGTTGTTTAATTGTCAGAAGCAACAGCCTTCAGTAACCCCCTTCAAACAAAACGCAGAAACAATCGCCTTTTTTATTTCACTCATTCAGCAATGGAAGAATATGAGCAATCCGAGCAAGAACATGTCTGCGCATCTCAAAGGTCTCATTTTGAACATCGGGATCTGTTTCTGAGCTACGTAAATACTATCACGCAAACAGAATCTAATGAAAAAGAGGCAGCTAAAGCCTTGACTCGACTGAGCAGTATTGTAAATTATCCATATTTTTCTTTTGACCAAGCGTTAAACTGACATATCCTTTCGAACAAAGCTGAATTCTTACCAAGAACAGCCTCATTTGCTTGATCCAAGCTTGGAAGTTATGATCCAACCTGTCATGACAAGACTGAGAGAGGATATTGACAGAAATAGTGGTGTTTTGAGCGAAAATACTATGATACTGTTTCGCTTTCTGTATCTATTGACAAAAACTCGAGGATTCAAGACCATTGGTAAGATAACGATGGCGTAAATGTTTAGCTTTTACTTATGACGTGTTTGCTAGTCAAATTCATGTCGCATGAAGTTACTGATCTGGAACCTGTATACGAGTTTTTATACAAGTTAGACTCAGAAAGTAGCAAACTATGGGAAGCCCGATACATCTGCTTTATATGGCTCTCTCTGATTTGCATGATTCCGTTTGATCTCAAGAAAATTGATAGCGATCGATCACATCAGTCTTTGATCCTCAATATGCTTGATCTGTGTAAAAAATATCTGTGCTCAACCGGCAAAGAACGAGACGGTGCTAGCCTCTTGATTGCCAGGCTATTAGCTCGGCAAGATCTATGCGATGAGCATATGGTTCCTTTTGTCGAATGGGCAAAACAGAGATTGAGCGGTGAAGCCGACGTGTTTGAGGTAGCTTTCTTTGATGAAATGTTACTTGATCTCCTTGCTGATGCAGTATATGTAGACAACAGGTATTCTTCAAAGCTTGTGTATTACCTATCAATTAGCTCCTCGTAAAGTACTGCTACCAACATTGGATGATACCGTTACCCCTCTGATTACTTTGCCGTTCTTTGACGAATATGCAAACAATACTCTTGTGCGCAAACTTCGAACAAAATTAACACAAAGAGTTGGCCTTTGTTACCTAAAGCCCAAAGTTGCCGCTTGGAGATACCAAAGAGGTAATCGGTCTTTGCGCCAAAATTTGGAAGGCTCGCAAACAGACGGCGGGCTTGTCTCTGCAAAAACAAATATTATAGTAGAAGAGGGTACGGACGATGATGAGGATATATCTGACAACCTAGAGGCTATAATCGAAATCTTACTCAGCGGTCTGAGCGACAAAGATACTATCGTGAGATGGTCAGCTGCTAAAGGCATTGGGAGAATTACGCAACGCTTACCGCAAGAGCTAGCAGAAGACGTAGTAGGATCTATTATAGAATTGTTCCAGGAAAACACTTTTATGAATAAGTCCAATGAATTGGATTTATCAGCAGTATCTGATCATACGTGGCATGGCGCTTCACTGGCGGTGGCAGAACTGGCAAGAAGGGGATTACTATTGCCCAGCAGACTCCAAGAAACGATTCCCTGGATTCTTAAAGGCCTTAAATTCGACTTAAAGCGTGGATCTCATTCGATCGGTGCTCATGTTCGAGATGCTTGTTGCTACGTTTGTTGGGCCTTTGCAAGAGCTTATGCGCCAGAGATAATTCAGCCGTTTGTTGGTGAAATCGCTCAAAATTTAGTCATTGTTTCTGTCTTCGATAGAGAAATCAATGTTCGTCGAGCCAGTAGTGCTGCTTTCCAAGAAAACGTAGGCAGACAAGGCATCTTCCCTCATGGCATTGACATCATTCAAAAGGCCGACTACTTCTCCCTTGGAAATAGGAACAATGCCTTTTTAAGCATCGCTTATGACATTGCAAAGTAAGAAATTCTGTTTATATGCGGCTCCATTTTCTGACAAGCATACATACATAAGGTTCGAAGAATACCGCTATCACTTGATCGAACATCTTATATTAGTTACAGCTAAACACTGGGATAAATCCATGCGCATTTTAGCATCGAAAGCATTATATACATTAGTCCCTTTAGACCCCCACTATTTCATCGAAAAAGCATTAGACCACTTGGTAAACTAATGTCGTTTTTTTGTTATTTCTGTATTAACTCCCTTCTATTTGCTGTAGATACCCAATGTAACAAGCACTGATATGCAAGTTTCACATGGAGCCCTGTTGGCTGTTGCAGAAATAGCTTTGGCTCTTATCGAAACTAAGGACGCTGACATTATTGCACTTTATCACAAGACTACCTCCACTAAGCTGGCTCCTATTGTATCAAATTTGCCCCCAAAATCTCTGACTACATTCGGATCCGAGCATGTGCGAGAAGCAGCCTGCCACCTTATAACTAATCTATCCAAAACTCAGTTAAACATTAATCAGCTCTCCTTGGAAGATTGGAAAAAAGTTGTGCATACGTCTTTAGAACGTAAAGAAGAAAGTGTACAAGGGTTTGCAGTGCTCGCTTTTGGTTCAATTGCCAGTACGTATGGCCTTACAGCGGAAGAGATTGAACAGGCACTGAAAAATGTCGACGTGCTGCATGCAAATTACTATAGTCGTCGTGGTTACGGTCTTGCTTTGGGTAAAATTGACTATCACCAACATTCAGGTTGGCTCCATAAGGTTATTATGCAACTGTGTAGTTCATCTCAAGTGCAGGTAAGTTATCTGGCCCAAAAATGCAAAATCAATCCCATTTACTCACCTGCATCAGGAGAATCCAGTTGCAAACGATGCAGAATCTAAGCGAAATGCAGTAATTGGACTACATGAAATACTTGCCAACCTGGGTGATGATATAAAATCAGGTACAATCGCACTTTTGCTTGCCTATTTTTAAACTAACCGCTCAATAGCTGTCTCTTACGATGATTTCCAAATTGTGATGAGCTCCCTTGAAGCGTGCTTGACTGATTATAGCACAGATCAGAGAGGTGATGTCGGCTCCTGGGTTCGTATACCATCGATGGAACTCTTGAATGAAGTTCTTGCTCGCGTAGCTAAATTGGACGTGCGATCAGTAGGGCAGCGTTACCTTGAAAAGTCTAGTACATCACACTTGTTGGCTGCTCTTTTAAAACAAAGCGTAGAACGTATCGATAAAGTGAGATCTATTGCCGGTAGAGTCCTGTGTGATTTAATTTTGAAGTCTGAATATCTTGAATATCCAGGCAAAGATTATCTAAGGTTGCAGATTCGTCAGTAAGTTGCCTATACGGAGGGAGTGGGGGGGAAAAACCTGTTTCTTATCATTATCAGGGATTTGTTATGGTCTTCTCCATCCGATTTATATCCTGTTATGGTGCATATACTGAGAATACCCGAGTATCGATTAGAGCTTTTGACTGGATTAATATCTAGTGCTGGCGGATTAACAGAATCATTAGTAAGAGACGACATGGTTACATTGATCAAAAGTTCTAATACCAAATCAGGTTCGACATTCGAGTGCCTGTTTGATTGATTACATGGATAGTTTAACCATCACTGAACCTGCTGATCCTTCCTTAGAAGCTATTTTCACAACGCTTTTGGACATTGCCGTCAAATATGAGAGGCAAGACCGCGTAACTATACCATTATTAGACGTCCTAGGTCTTTTATACGAATCTGGAACTTTGACAAAGATCCCGAACAATGCTTTGTAAATATTCGCTGCTATGTCTGAAAAAGGTTGCGACTGATCATCATTGTTTCATATAGACATATGAAGCTATTTGCCATCGTAAAAAAAGAGACATTTAAATGTCGAAATGTTCAAAAATTGCTTTCCTCCATCAAGGTGTAAGTATTTTTCTGTATCTTAAATTTGCATGAACTAACTCTAATAACAGGTATATCGGTTTGATTTCTTTAGAGGATTCGCCAGTCAGAACAAAAGCAATACAACAGATGCTATCCTACCTTGTGCATGCATTTCCAAGAGTAAGTTGTTTTATACTCACAAAAGCAATACAACTAACATGTCGTGCAGATCCGCATTGAGGTATCTGATCAACTATTTACTCAATTGTCTGTTTCTGAGGAGGCTAATGAAGAGACGGACATGATGGAAGCTATTGAAATTATAACTGCTACTGACTGGTAAATAAGCTTTATAAAGCAGCGTCTCTTTTTCATGCTGATCTGTGGTTTTTTTTTTTTT
>MU619419.1:0-28270 GCA_025201805.1 Parasitella parasitica | reverse complement strand
TTTGTATAATACGACCAGGGAATCGCATGCAAAGACTAGATGCTAAATGAAAGATTTGCTCTTATTGCACTTTAAAATTGGCATTTGTATACAAAAATCTCTGCAGATAGCGCCAAGCATATTAATTTATGCAATCAATGAACTATTTAAAATTGAGATGCTTGGTTAACTTTTAACTTGATTTTTTGAACTGAATATTCAGCAGTGAAAAGTTACGATAAGGTGTACAACTTGCCCCCGATTTTGAAAGGGTTTATTTTAGCATTCAAGGCATATGAGGAACCTATTTATGTATGCGAAAACATAAATACAGTGTTTCTTTAAAAGTACGACAGTCAGGCAAAAAGTTGTATGTGTTACCTTCGACTTGGATGTTCTCAAATCTTACATCAAGTCTTTTCCCCCCTTTTTTTTTCTTGGTTCTTTCTTTCTTCCTTTTACTTTCTTTAATTTATTATAAAGTTGTACAAACATGACTTCAACAGCAGTTAGGTAGATTTAATGTAATTTCAATCGTTCTATACAAGACATTAACTGAATATTGCAGAGTTGGATTACGTGTGAGACCTTTAACGGAGAAAGAACAGATCAATAATTGCACAGAATGTCTTTCGTTTATACCAGGCGAACCACAAATATTGATTGGAACCGATAAATCATTCACATACGATTACGTATTTGATACAAATGCAGACCAAGCGCAGGTCTATTTAAACGCTGCCTCTCCTCTTTTACATAAATTCATTGATGGGTAACGTTCTCTGCTGATGATAATGCTGATTAGTGCCGTATTGACAAAATAAAAATACATCAAAATAGGTTCAATGCCACTATATTGGCTTACGGGTATTGCGCGCATTTTTAACGTACATTCTCTGTCTCTCTTTTCTCATGCATTCTGATAATATAGCCAAACTGGATCCGGAAAAACATTTAGTATGGGCACAAGCTTAGATAACAGTGTCAGTGCTGAAAATGAAGGTTCGTTTGGATCCCTACCCCTTTGTTAATCCTTGCCCCTTTTTTTTAACCCTAAATAACAGGCATTGTGCCTCGCTGTATTATTGAATTATTTCAAATATTAAAAGCTCGAGAAGCACAAGATCAGGACTACAAATGCGAGGTCTTTGTGTCCTTTTTGGAGTTATACAACGAAGAATTTATTGATCTACTAAACAACCCACAACAATCAAAACGAAGATCGACAACATTACCGCAGAACGTGAATGCGACAACAACGAATAGCTCCAATGAAGTTTCTATAAGAGAAGACGTCGCTGGAAACATCTACTGGAGTGGAGTGAAAGAAGAGCTCTGCTATAGCCCCGAAGAGCTGCTAGGGTACTAAATGACATACACATAGTCTATTCGAACGAACGACTAATCATGAGGTTTTCATTATGTCTTATAGGTTCCTCGCACAAGGCTCTCTAGGTCGCACAACGGGATCAACAGAAATGAATTCCGTATCGTCTCGCTCGCATGCCATCTTTTCCGTAATCTTAAAGCAGCAAAAGCCTGAAGATGAGGAAGGTGGCAAGCGAGTGACGAAATCACTAACAAGTAAATTTCATTTTGTCGATTTAGCAGGTTCTGAACGAGTAAGTCTGATTTGTCCGATAAAAGAGGATGCCGAATACTAAACCAAGCCAGTTGAAACGAACACATGCTCAAGGCGACAGAGCCAAAGAAGGGATAGCCATTAATTCTGGTTTGCTAGCATTAGGAAACGTCATTTCAGCACTAGGCGATGAAACGAGACGAGCAACACATATACCATATCGAGACAGCAAATTAACTCGATTGCTTCAAGATTCATTAGGCGGAAACAGTCAGACGCTCATGTTGGCATGTGTGTCTCCAGCAGACACTAACTTCATGGAGACCCTAAATACTTTGAAATACGCTAATCGTGCTAGGAATATTAAAAACCGAGTTACAGTGAACCAAGATTTTGCAGGCTCGTCCATGGAAGTCAATCAGCTCAAAGCACTGGTGTCACGCTTACGCATGGAAATTTCATCTCTTCGTGCATCGGATGGCTCACATTCCACCACAAGCGTTAGCCATACCGGTCAATTGGACGAAGCTTCAAGACTTCGTGAAAAAATAAACGAAATGTCTAGTTGTATTATGCAAGTGACCAGTGAGCGAGACACTCTACTGATGGAGCGTGAGCTAGGCGAATTCATGCAGAGCGAAAGCATGGACGACGATGACCTGCTGGAGAATATCGGCACCACTAGAAAAATCAAGACGCATCCTATCATTGAAAAGTACCTGTCCACAATTCAAACATTGACAACCGAATTGCAGACTACCAAGGACAAATTACAGCGCTCAGAATCACAACACTTGCAACTACAAAGAACCAGCAGCATGCTGCAACGATTTTCAACCAGCTCCAGCCAAAAGAAAAAGGGCTTTCGCAGTGCTAATTCAAGTGCTACTACGACAAATGGTTATGCAGCCAGAATTACAACTAAAGTAACCGCAAGGCGCCCTATTCTTACTAAAAGCACTAGCACAAACTCACGAAATAGTAATCGTCAGAAAAAACATGTTCGAATCAAACAGCCATATCGACGAGGCAGCGTTGATGAGGACGAAGATGAAGGCTATGTAAATGATCTTCAAGAAGATGATGTACGACATGAGGAGGTCAAGGAGAGCATTGCCAAAGTTCGTGCAGATATCAGAAAAAGCCTACAGGTTCTGGAGCTAGTCAAGGTAAGGGCTTTTCTTTCTCTCTCGCTTCACACACCCTTGACGCCGATATTGACCTAAAAAATAATAGCCTTTGGACGACACTGCAAACTCTTGGGAAGAGGAATTAAAGGTAATGTTTATTTTACATGACCCCTTAAAAAAAACAACTAAAATATCTTGTTGTCATTAGGCTTTCGAAGCGGAGGAAAAACGCTTGCATGGCTGTAGGGAAATGCAGAGAGCTCCATCTGATGAAGGCAGATTCTCGCTTCCGCCTTCCCCTACTGATGATTATATTCACGAGATTGAGCCTTTGGTAAGTTTTTTTTTTTCAAGGGGTTGCTCAAGTGCTATTTGCTGATGTATGTATGCATTTCTATTTAGGCTGTGCCTACTTGGGAAAATGATGAGCACGCTGCTGCACCTGGGTCCTCTCTTGCTGAAGCAGAAGAGTTTGATGATGACATTATCTCCATCAGAAGCAATGCAACCGCCATCACCAACGAGCACCAAAGCAGATACAACTCGCAGCTGTCGCGCATGCTCCACCAAATCCAGTCTGATATCAAGGTCAAGGAAGAGCTGGTATCTCATCTGGAGAAGTCAGAAACTGAATTCACATTTATGCGTAAAAAGTTTGATGAAAAGATCACCCTCTTGCAATCCCAATTAGCAGATACGCAAAAAGAAAAGGACATGGCCATGATGCGAAACAAGTCTGGCTTGGCTATAAGATCAGACATCGCCAATCACCAGGTGCAGCAACAGCAACAGCAACAGCAACAGCAACAGCAGCAACAGCAGCAGCAGCAGCAAGTAAAGGCTACCGATAAGGACATTCGACAAGCTTACGAAGCAAAAATGAAGGCTCTCATGACTGAAATACAAGAGTTGAGGCGAAAATACGCTCATACAACTTCAACCATGCAATCCACACGAAATCAAAACGAGTCTCTTTTGAGATCCTTGAAAGTGAATGTAGAGACTCTTAAGGTTGAAAAGAAAAGACTGGTGCATCGCATGAAATTAGAAGCTGAACGAGTCCGCGACCAAATCTCAAAGCAAGAGCGAAGAATCCAACAGCTGCAGCGTCAGCATGCTAAATCCAACCAGGCAAAACGACAGTTGGAACGTGAACATGAGCAGCAGAAATCAACTCTTAAAAAGAGAAACGAAGAAGTGCTGATTAATTCTACCCAAGTGAAGCAACTGACTGCCATCATGAAAAAGGCTGTACGTGAAGGTGGTATCCTCGATGAAAAGATGCTAAGCAAAGTCTCTCCTATCATGGGCGGAAGCTTTGCTGTCATTGCTCGTGGCGGTGGCCATGGGTTCCCCAGACGTTTGGTCAAGAAAAAGAGCTCTATTCCGTTGGACTTGCGTGTATCTCGTAAAAAGGAGCTGCTAGACAAAGCCCTGTATCAATACATTCAAGGAAAACAAGCTGTTGTCGAAATGGAGCAGCTCTTGGTCCGCAGAGAACGTCTGGTGGAAGAGAAATTGGAGCTTGAAGAAGAAAGAGATCAGGTGTACCATGTTGAGAAAGAGCATGAAGAAACTACTGGCCAGCCTATGGATACGATTGCCATCGAGCTGATGGACGAACGCGTTGACTTGATCTCTGCTGAGATTTCGTACTTGTCAGCTAGAATCCGCACTTTGCAAATAGAGGCAGCAGAAGAAGCTATGCAAGCAGAAGAAAGCGGTGCCCATGTCTTCAAGAACATGAGCCCCAGACCTCCCAAACATGTCACATTTGCTGATGAAATCATTACAGAGCCTGTTGCCAATGATGACTGGGCAGATGTAGACTCCTTTGACGATCAATTCAGTGTTCCCGGGAATGCTGCTCCTGAGCTTGCATACGATATTACTTGTAAGCTCATCAAGTCGTTCGAAGCTGATGAGTGTAAGCGCATCATCGAGAACCTAGTCGACGATATTATGGACCTTCGAATGAGCGAATGCAACCGACAGCTGACTGTGCAAAACTTGGAAAAGACTGTCATTGATCTTCGTCGTACACTGATTGTCATGAAACGAACTGCCATCTCAAGCACAGCAGAAAATGAACGCCGTATTCGCCATCTCAAGACGAATGATGGCATGTTGCTAATGAGTGCCTCTGACGATATTGATGATGTTCATTCAATCGATGAATACATGAACAATGGCAATACCATATTCGACAGAATATACCAAAATGGTGTCCGCGGTTTGATTCACGAGGCACCTGTAATGTCTACATCGCCTGCCTCAGATGCCATGTACACATCACCAGACCAGCAACAGCAATTGAGCTTGCCCAACTCTCCAGTCGCTTCGCCTCCCTATGTCACAAGCGCCTTTTCCGTCTCTGCAGCCAACGCCAGTGATACCAAGAAAGCGCCATTACCTGCCCAAATGATGGAGAGCATAAGCAAAAGTACCAATTTGACTCGTGAATGCACCCCTTCACCTGACAGATTCTACAATATGATACAAAAAAGGCTTTCCTGGCAGGCAAGAGTATCTGGCGATGAAACGTTAACAGAAGAGGACGAGTTATTGAGAGCAGCAGCAGCCGTTGAAGCTGCTACAACTGCCGCCGGCCCTGCTGATTTTGCACAGTACGCTACAGACCACGAATCATCCACGTCTTCCATTCGTAGCAGCCATCTAAGAAGATCTTCTATCCAGTCTGACATGTCGTCTCTGTCATCTTGGAACCAAAAATCAATGAATCGTTTGAGTAGTACCAGTAATCTCAGTAGCATGGCGTCTTC
Organism: Parasitella parasitica; assembly: GCA_025201805.1. Lineage (NCBI taxonomy): Eukaryota > Fungi > Mucoromycota > Mucoromycetes > Mucorales > Mucoraceae > Parasitella > Parasitella parasitica. The sequence continues at coordinate 22,796 of MU619419.1, read as the reverse complement.
GCAAAACAATCGTCGCCAACAACGTAATATGCTCCCACCTCCACCCATGAGTCCTTTATTGTCACATATTTCTCCTCCACAGAATGATGGCCATCAATCGCCTTTATTTACCTCATCATACCAACAACAAAGACACATGAGAAAGTCATTACCTCCACTCATGCCTAGCGTGTCTACATTTGAAAGACCTACAACACCTTCTGTATTTGACCGATTGGCACAAACACCCACTAGAGCATTTAGAGCCAAGATGAACTACCGCCACAGCAGTAGCAGTGTGGATGACCTGAGAAAAAGATGGGAATTAGATCAACAGCAACAGCAACAACAGCAGCAGCGATCTGCTAGTGTTTTGAGTGGCAATTATGTATAAACCCAACAAATTCTTTTTTGCCATCTATCCTTATCTATATATATTTATATTTACATACACTAAACTGTAAATTGTTGTAATAATTTCTTCTTATTCGAGACACTCGTTTATTAGGAGGGAAGCAAAATTTTCTTGACATAACTTATTAATTAAATATCTTTAATTTATCCAATACAAATATAAAAAAAAATTGGCATTCATCGTGCCATATTACATATCCCTGCGCGAGCTTATATGCCAAGTCGTTACAAGATTAAGTTCGTCAGATATCGTGGTAAAAAACACGGTCAGGTGTCACAAGATCCTGCTCTTTTGGGGGAAAAGTAGATGCATTCTTCCACGTAGATGCTGGGACCTGATACATCAAAAGTGAACCTTCTTAAACGAAGAGCAGAAGCTGCAACAATGAAATGAAAAATTCCATATGTGGATGCTCGAACGCGAGTACGTCTGCAAGTGATATGCCAGGATACCCAATACCACTCTGGTATTTCTTATCTTTGCAAATGAAATATCATTTCTCAAAGATGCAATTTGTTTAAGATCAAATGCTTTAGACCTAAATATTTGTGAGTACAGAATTTTAGTGATAGCATCTTTATGAAAAATTAAACAGATTCAAAAAAATGAGTTATTATATAATGCAGCTGCATTGAAGTTAGCAAAGGCGAGATTGTATCAAAACACACAATGCTGAAACAGCAAATGTAATCAGATAGAGATTTACAGATGGTGTGCTGTGAATTGCTAATTTTATCAAGCGTAACCGAGTGTTGCATTGATTTTATGTTCAAATCTTTTCAGTCTCTTTTATGACGCAGAGTTCTCCAAACATTATGAATCTATCTTGTTCATAAACGTTTGCCTGCTGTCGTTCCTTGTATCACTAGATGGTATATATTTTTTATTTTTATTTTTATTTATCATCTCTCAAGTATGGATGAAACTAAAAAGTTGTGAATCCTATACTATGTGTTGTATCGAGAAAAAATTCTGGCTACATAAAGAGTTGCATTACAAAGTTGGTGCAAAACCAGCAGCAATGCACGCTGCCATACATAAACCTAAGCTAGTGTTACAACCCGCGATGACAGCAGGTATGGCTGTTCCAGCAGTAACTGTCCCGAAAGTAAAACCAGCAGCGGCATAACAAGAGACAGCAAGAGCGTTACATCCAGTTTGACAGATGCCATAAGCTAGAGGGCCAGCATGTGTGATTGAAGTAAAGCATAAAAGCAAGATAGAAATGAGAAAAAAAGACTTGTTCATTTTTTGATATGGATAATTGAAAAAGAGAGAAATGAAAGCACAATCCTTTTCTCGCGTTTTTATAGCACACGCATGAAATGCTTCCTTGTTTATTCTTTACAACAAGTTTGTTCCCTGTTTCAAAACGTAAGCCTTGAGTTTCATTAAGCCAATGAATGCATGGAAAGAGATATATGCAAAGCAAATGATATATTGTTGTGAGCCCACAGATAGAAGTTATATTTTCCTATATTTATGTTGGCCTTCTATTCCTCCTTATATAGATATTATTTTGGTAATAGCTATTTGAAGTGTTGGTAGAGTGTGTTGAACAAGCGTATAATAGTACATCCATACCCGTGCCCTCTCGACAGTATTGCCTTCAAAATTTCAACACAAGTGGTCATAACGGTAAATTGCTCATTACTAAGCCGGTTATATTTTTAAAAAACATTTATCTACTTGTCTTGCATAGAGAAATGCTGATATTTTGTTCTACAAATGCTTGCACTCAATTCAGATCTATCATTATATTTATTTCTCACGGCCCTTGTTGATAAGTTTTCCCAAGAACCTCAAGTAGGCACCGAGCAACTTTTTCTCCGTATGATAATTGGTTGCAAGAATCTTATAAATGTCAAAATGTTCTTATTCCGCCTCGTCTTTTACCAGCTTCTCTTTTTCTTTTTTAATCTAAGAACCCATCCAACTTACCATACTATGGAGTTACATCGTATTAAAAACGAAAAGTCGTTCAATGGAGACCCAACACTAGATCAAATTACAGACAGTACTGTTGGTATGCACATGATTGAATTGACATCTGTCAAAAGGATTGGAATCATTATTAATTGTTTTTAGGTGAAGAAGTGGAGCATGATAAAGTTAGCTTTAGCCATGGTGTAGATCGTGAAAGCGAGGGAGGCTCTTCTTTTCTGGCTTATTTTAATATTGTTTGCGTTGTAGCCGGTACTGGCGCTTTAGGGTTGCCTTATGCTTTGAAGCAAGGTGGCTGGATCGGTAATTACATTTTGACAAATTACAAAATCATACTTGCATTTTTCTGACATGCTGTTGTTTTAGGCCTTTTTATTCTAGGACTAAGTTGGATTTTTTCAGCATGTAAGCTGTCATATCTTGAATGCCACACCATGTTATAACTCGAGTCCATAGATTCCGGCGTCATCTTGATTCGCTGTCTTTATCACAATGGTCGTACTCGTCTGTCCTCTTACCAAGAGGTTGCTGAAAGTGCTTTCGGTAAAATTGGCGGTTGGATTTCCTTCTTTTTTACTGCAGTTACCTTGATTGGTGTCCCTGTGTTGTATATTCTCTTGGCCGGTCAAAATTTACATCAAGTATGTATGGGCACTCCCGGTGAATTGACTTTTCCAATTTGGGTAATCATTTGTTCTGCTATTGTAACGGTCCCTTTTGTTTTCTTCAGATCAATGAAGGAGGTGGGCTTCTTGAGTGCTTTCGGCATGCTGGCCACAGTTATTGTCGTTTTTATTGTATTAGTAATGGCCGTCAAAGACAAGCCTAATCACACTGCCGTGCATCATGATCCAGTTATCTGGGACCAATTCCCCATTGCTCTTAGTTCCATTGTCTTTAGTTTTGGTAAGCTGAATTTCTATTCACCGAAAAGATTATGACTCACACCATTTCTAACCAGGTGGTAATCCTGTCTATGCCCATGTTGAGGCTGGCATGCGTCGCCCTCAAGATTGGAATAAGGTAGTATGTGGAGGCTTAACCACTTGTGTTTGTCTCTACTTTTTAACTGCCATTCCCGGATATTATGTTTATGGTGACAAGGCTGAATCTCCTATTTATAACAATATACCGGATGGAGGTGCAAAAGTCGCTAGCGCTATCATCATTACTATTCATGTTTTGATGGCATGTCCTATCTTGATCACTTCGTTTGCCCTTGACCTAGAAAAAATGTTTGGTATCTCCAGCTTTAATCACTCCCGCATTGTCGAACATTTATTGCGCTTCACTCTTCGTATCATTATGATCATCATCATCACTGTCATTGCTATCTACGTTCCTTTCTTTGGTGATTTCATGTCGTTATTAGGTGCATTTTCCAACTGTGCTCTAATTTTGATTTTCCCTGTGATGTTTTATCTGAAGTTGACAGGATGGCGTAACAAGAAATGGCCAGAACTTATTCTTTGTTTCTTTGTTGTGCTACTCGGTATTGTAGGTTTGATCTTTGGTACAAAGTCTGCTATTGAGGCTCTAAAAGCCGATTTTCAAAATGCATAACATGTAATAACAGTAGTAAATCACATCTATTTGATCTAGATTTATATGTTTGAATTAACAAGAAGCATATCATCTGTACAATATTAGAAAATTAACCCCTAACACCGTACATATTTCTCTTGTATAATAAATTAAGCTATTTAATAGTATCAGATACGTTGCTTGTGTTGATGCTAGATTGTAATGCTTATCTCACTTCTAATGTGATTCAGAGTTAACTCAAAGCCATATGGTGGTATAAAAAAGTATTAGTTTCTTGTCATATAATGTCAAATCCAGGCACAACAGTTAACATACTATAGATTTATTACTATGGAGCTACATTGCTGTAGGGTGTTTTTCGCAAATGCAAATGTCGAAGCTGACTAAATAAAGAGATAGGTCTTCCTCTGACTACTACTGTATTATAATCTTATTTGGCAATTAATGAATGTCAAACATGATCTGTAAATCGTATTGACAGATCTTCTTGTGTAGATTCATTCTATATAAATACAGTAGACAACTTCCTATCAATCCATAAACTCAATAGTTTTGTATCCAGCGATTTAAGTCTTTATTACACTCTTGTTTCGTTTATCAAAATTGTCAACTGCTGTGCTAATATTCAAGGCCTGGATCAACAGAAAGTACTTTGGTCAGGAGTGTTTTCAATCATACGACATATTGATATGATGTTCCATTCTAGTTATACTAAGCCTTGTTTTATTAGAGGACGATACACCAGTCTCTTATTTTGTTGAGCTTCGCAATTTAGGAAAAGTAGAACCCAAATAGATGCTTTTTTATGCAAGACACATTCTACCGATCATTTCTATTTACCAGATAGAATAATTGATAAGATTTAACCTTAGATCCGATCAGGAACGGTTGCCACCAAAACTGACTTAAAATAGTGGTAATCATGGTTTTCTGTGGATACAACACTGAAGACACATTGTATCCACCGTATTGTAGATAAATGATTAACTTTGTAGCAAAAATGTAAAAACAACAATAGATACAGTTCCTTCTTTATTTTCGGAATAGGATAACGTGCAAAAGTTAGACATTTCTACTCTATTTATATTCGTTCTTGTTAACGGTCTGTCAGTCAGTTACGCCGTAACTGTCAGCCAAACCAAATTCAGATTTGTCTGTATTTGATTTTACATAATCAAGTATAGTATTTTAATATCGATGTTTCTGACACATTTGTAAATGACATTCATGGACCAGCCCTTACATTGGTCTACGCATTCCAGATGTGGTTTTGTGGTCCGATTTCCTTTAGTTGGTTCTTAATTGATTATGGATGTTTTGTGGTTTCACGGTTAGATATTTAGGTAATCTGTCTGTTAGCTTGATTTGGAATCTCCAAGGTAGTTCCGTAAGAGATGACATTCAATTAATTTTTGTGGGAATTTTTATCACTTCAGCACAGATTTTGAGAGAGCTTTTGGTTTTCAATTTCAATTAGAGATGCACTTAAAAGTCTTCTATGTATATTTAATCGCGGGATTTATTCGATTAACACAACCAAGAAGTCACCTTTGATGAGCTTAATGTTAATGCTCGCAAACTGTGTTTGATCTGGCCATAATCTAAGCCAAAGATTATAATATTGTATTATAATTTAACATTAGAGATTGTCTAATGATGTAATGTCTGTTGTGCCAGGTCTTGAAAATGAGCACAGCAGGTGATTGTATGTGATATAAAAATATAAGAATGTAATAATGACTTAGTTTACCAGATACAAAACTATTGATTTATTGATTGACAAGAAGCTGTCTATTTATATTAGAATAAATCCATCTAAATCAATCTGTTATGTCAGAAAATAAGTCAGTAAAATAAATCTGCTAAAGAGTTACACTTTTATTTGAAATACATCCTCTGGATGTATTTATACAAACTAATATTACGTGCTAACGTCATCACACACAACTGCAACCAAGATTTATATATGGAGCATGCGGTGTAAATCCCTGATTTACCACGCACATTGGCTTTTAGCCCCTGATCTTGCTACAAGGTCTATGGGATGTTATTGACATAACACAATCTATAAAATACAATCAGGTCATATTTGACATTTAATTGTCAAACAAGAGTATAACACAGTAGTAGTCAGAGTAAGACTTATTTCTATATTTAATCAGCTAATCTTTATGAATGTGAATCATTCATCGATAAGTTGAGCTTCGCAATTTAGAATAAGTAGAACCCAAATATGATGTATACGCACTGCTACATCTGCACTACTATATCAATTCCTACAAGTACTACGCTTGCTGATTTACTGCAAATATATTATATGATTGTATCAGATACGAATCAGTATAATATCTCAACGGTCACTGGATATCGCAATGTCTTGGCTGCCATGACATCAACAAGATATGCGGACTTGCTCAAATGTCAAGGTGCAAACAAACTATTTGATATGTTACATCAGCTCATATTCTTGGATCAGTCTCAACAATGAAACATATCAAACCAATTGACAATGATAACACGGTGTATTTTCTATTCGTTCATCAACAGTGACAACATACTATCACATTAATCTATTGGTTATTACAGCTACCATCTCAGTTGTAGTAAATAATTGAAGATATAAATACCGTGTATTTATATCATAATAAACGAGACTTCTTTTATTGTTCGGTTACAGTTGAAAGCTGTGAATTATTACAAGTCTCTTTCTATTGTATTAAAATATCTGAAATATACATCAAAAAAATAGATGGTTTCTTACACAAGACATTCTATTGAATACTTCTATTTACCAGATAGAATAATCGATGCCATTTAACCTTAGATCCGATCAGGAACGGTTGCCATGACAACTGAGTTGAAATAGTGGTAACCATGGTATTCTATGGATACAACACTACTCTTGACAGGGTACAATGCTGTAAGGTTATACAACAAGGGCTACCCGTCTTTGATCTGACGACAGTGTGCCTTAATCTTTATCCTGGTGCTCAGATCTGTGTTACTACAGGAATAACCTTCTTGATTTGAAACAGAAACTTTATTCTCCAATTTACACATCAAGCGTATCACACATCATTAGACAATCTTCAATTTTCAATTGAACTACATTGCCATACTCTCCTGTCTATACATCATATATGGCAGATCATTTATTGTTTTTTATCTAATTTTTTCTCGCGAATCATTTAACAATTTATACCGATTCCACAATCATTGTTGAATACAAAAAGTTCGATTTATTTTTGGAGTATAGTGATATGTGGAAGTAGCTGTCATGTGCATTTTTAATTATTACACATCTTTATATAGTAATTATTTGATCTTACTGCCCAGAGGTTGCATATGATGTCAACATTGATTGATGATGTATCAACATGTGCCTTTTTCTCTCGTAAACTTAACTTTATATTATTATACATACCTTCCTCTCTAGTGTATATTTATTTTTATTATAGAGAACTAGTCCTTTTATTGAATTCATTATATTATTGAATAGTTTCTCTTTGTTTTTACAGTCGGCAAATGTACTATCTGTCAATTTATAATCTATTATAATAATAACATTCTTGTATAACAACTATTCGTAATACATATCGATAGCATACTTCAAATTATAAGCAATTTATAGACCTCAATATTAAACACCAGTTCAATCTGAATTATTACTGGCTCAAACTTCGATTACCTGTTGATTATCAATCAGCAACACAAAATAAAATTACATTTGTAATAACTATTTATAATAATAAAATAAAACTACTCTCATTAGATTGTATAAAACACCGGCTTTAGCTCAGTTGGTAGAGCGGGAGACTGTAGTGAACATTGACATCTCTAGGTCACCTGTTCGAATCAGGTAAGCCGGAATATATTTTTGTCATTTATCAATAATGTAGTGTATGTAGCACTTGTTTTTTGGAGATTGTATCAAATTTAACTATACCAGTTGTCGTGATTAATATGGGATTGTAGCAAGATATATCGGTTGAGTATTTGAAAGAATAATTGAAGTTAACACGAGTGTCATTTGATCGAAATGAGTAAGACACTAGTGGTCAATTATAAAATTGTCACCAACTCATTAACTATCATCAGTAATGTTTACACCAATATATGATTCCAATAATTCACATCAATTCGATCTTAGTTTAAGACCAAAAAATTAAGACGATTTGATCCTACTGTATTTGACAGATCTGTCAAAAGCACTTGATTTCCTTCTATCCAAACTAGTGTCTCTTATCTTCCATTTTCTTCTTTTTTGATTGGAGATCATACGATAATTCATCATAAACAGCATTAGATAGTGAAATTTGACAAAATTCAGATCGATATACTGTTTGTGCTTGATCGTTATATCTAGATTGCAGGTTTAAATATATTCAAAAATGGAACAAGCAACTTTATTTATTGTAAAAAGCCAAGACATTTGCACTCTTTTTTGCAATAAAACCTTTTACGCTCTCTGTTGTTGTAGAATTAGTAGGACCGTTCAAAGAAGATTCAAAAGTTTGAGGAACATCTGTCCAATTTGTTCTAAAACCAGGTCCAAAAATAGGATTTGATGTTGTATTTTCAGCACCACCTGGATTCAAGTCCTCTGTAGAAGGTAAATGGAACGTACCCATACCGGGTAGAGTCTGATCCCATTCAACATCAGGATAAATCATCTTCACAACACTATCGATAAATGGATTCATAATGTTTGGATTGACCAATTGCTGTGTCAAGTTGAGTATAATCTGTTGGTATTGATTCGCCATGATTTGATTTGAGAAAAGTTTACTTGTCAAAGGTCTGATGTTGAAGCCTGGGTGTTCACTGTAATTTCCACTCAACAAATATTCCAATTCATACAGAGCAGTACCAATGGTTGTGTCAAGATCGGCAGGAATATAGATGTAACGCCCTGGAGATTTGGGATCATTGTAAACGTAGAAATTGTTGAGCAATGTCATATAAGCATCAGAAAAGCCTAACAGATCTTCAATGGCCATAGCTCTAGTAAATATTTCAGTATCCAAATGTTTTTCCCACTCTTCAACTGTTGTATCACTAGATGTACTGTTGATAAACTGGGTGAATTCTTGGAGTTCCTTGAAATCATCTGGCGTTTCGTCTTTTTCTGTGCCTGCTTTGATCTTGTACTGACCCAAGCTGTATAATGTGGTATTTTCGCCATAATAAGACAAATCAGAAAATACAGGTACAGTCTGATTTTCACTTGCTAGCTGACCTTGATAAAGATATCCTGGTTTATAGCTAATGTCACCACCAGCAAAAACATTTGCTGTCCAAGGATCTTGGAATGTTTCTATTAATCCATACAATCCAGCAGACTGCTTATTGATGAATAATCTATGCATATTTATAGAATGAATAACCATATTGCAATACAGATGTGTATAGACATTTACCTAACATAAGAAAATCCACTCGCGGGAATTCCTACAGATTTCAAAGTAGAGTACGAGACACATTCTCGAACATAAGAAGGGTCCATACCAAGAGCTCTTAATTTGAGTTTTTTATAGCCAAATAAGCTCTGATTTCCATTGGTCTTCATTTTCAAGCCATAAGATAGTTTTGGAATCCATCTTGAAGAGCGTCCAGATAGTGATACTTTTACATTTTGAAATTCTTGAACATCATTTAGGCTATATGCTAGATATTATATATCAAGTTGCTTTGTGTATACCGCATTTATTTTCACATACCCGTAATATGTGACATTTAACTCAAACTCAAGATCTTGAAATTGATTTTTATGTAGAATGTCAATTGCAGTCTGATTTCCCCATATTTGAATGGTTGGAATCTGATTCAAGATGTGAAGATTGGATTTAATTCGATTTAAAGCAGGTACAGGTTCATACACTTGCGGTAAATATTCAATTTGATGGGTTGCCAATGATCGATTGAAAAACTCATTTGTGGTGGTTTCATTCTGGATAGGGGGACGAAAAAAGGCGTCAGAAGCACTCACTTGATTAGCACTGTCGAGAATAACGTAATGGTATGCGGTCTGAGCAGCAGGAGCACGCCCAGAGTATAAAAGATTGCCAGAAGTTGAAGCAGTTAAATGGTACGTGCCGTTATCAACTATTACAGCAACAGACATGTCTGGACTTGCAGGAGATGCAATTACATTATATGTAATATTATTGTTTTGTGCTAATACCAGCGATGCTAGTATCGATACTTGCAAAGGTACTTGTTGTTTTAAGGAATTAATGCAGGTGTTTCATATTATTTCATAATCAAGACTTACCTAGTTTATTCAACTTCATTTTGATTTGATAGTAGTAAACAAGGAAGGGACATCGATTGATTTTATACTATTATTTTTTTTAAAGGCTATTTGATAATATGCCGTGCTGCGGATTCACCTCTCGGCTCGAGTCATGTCAGAAACTAACTGTGCATGAAAACATGCTAAGCATAACAACAGATGAAAGTATTGCCAAGCACCTCAACGTGATTCAATTAGTTTCAAGCTATTTAGCATGAATATGATCATTGAAACAAAAGATATATATGATCCAACCCTTTCTACTTTAAGCGATGGTCCATATAACCCTACTCAAAATGTATAACTTGAAAACTAAGCGATAGCATATGAAGTCCACCAAAATCCCTTTGTGAATAAAGAATTTACAATTGTTGTACAAGATAGGGCTTAGTATATTTGGCACCACCTGACCATTATATGCATTTTCTTGATTTAATAGATAAACAGCGAAATTAATAATGCAAATCAGTGCACGGTAAGAATTCGTCAGTATCCTTTTCTATCCCTTATTAATACCTATATGCTGTTATCTTATATCTGTATTCCACCACCTATTTATTTTAAAATTATTGTAATAAATCGGTAAAGTAATCATCATATTCTTCTTCTTTTGATTTATCCTCGTTTGTATCCAAAGGCTTGCTCCAAATGGAAGAAGCAGAGGTTTCATCACGCTCATCTATATATAGACTTTCAACAATCTTGCAAATAATTATACTATGTATGACTTGCCTTGTTTAGCATTATGGTAATCATCATCTTTACTGTCTGGTTCATCACTATCCGAAGAAGACGCATTTGAATGCTTTCGTTGTTTTTTAAACTTGCTGATATCTTTTTCTTCTCTTGATTTACGTTTAAGCGTTTTGGCTAACCTCTTCTTGGTCTTGAAATTCAATTTGTCTGAACATTCCGGGCATAGTCTAACTTTGACCAGCTCGTTCTTCTTTTCCCCATCCTCCATATATCCAAAATTTACCTCCCAACTTTGCAATTTTTTCGACTCATCACAGCGAGTAGACGCACAAACAAACTGCCCTTTTCCTATAATTACTTCTTTCTCTGTTCTCCAGCGTAAAGCTATTCTGCCCTCCTTGTGGTATTTCAATTCGCATATCGCATACTCCTTGAACAGTTTGTCATAATACTTTTTCGCCACTCTTTGACCCCAAGTCATTTCATCTTCTTCCATATCTGTATGCACAAATCTACGGGAGGTTTATTTTGTGTTTCAATACGTATATAGTTGGGACTTACCTGTGATTTTCTGTAAGGATGTCTTTCTCCGTCTTATATGCAGCAGGAATATGACTCTTTGGCTTTATTTGGCGTTGCAAATACTCATTCATAAGCTGTTTATGGCGACTGTGCTTGTATTAAAATAGGATTAGATGTGCTTTTTGGTACTTTGATTCTTTGTGCTTATTACTGGATCATAATTCTTGAATTCTTTCAAAGTTTTCATATTGATTTGGCTATATTGATGGTCGAATTGAAAGAAAGAGAAAAACGGTGTGTGCTCTCTACTCGTCACAAAACGTCTGTCAATAAATGAGTAACAAAAAATTTCACTTTGCAAAAAGACGTGAGCATCAAAATTTGAAGGGTTGGCTGTAACAGCGTTTTAACTTGCAAGGAGCAAATAATGGAACGACGATCTTCCGTAAAAAACTTTGTAAAACTTTTTACACTTTTCTTGGTTTTTTTTAGTAAAAAAAGATTGAGATATAGAATAATACAAATGGAAGAAGAAAAGTAAAAGGCAAAGGAGGGGAAATAATTATGAATATATAAATCTAAATGCTAATGGTTTTGAAAATATTCAAACCAGTACTTGCTGTACTAACAATACAACCAGGTATTTGTCTATGGAAATGTAATTCCTTAATATCTTCTTGACCTTGATGAACAAATAATAACTGTGGAGGAACTTCAATGCCTTCATTTGTTAAGCGACCTTCTTGCTCGGTATCAGGTTCAACAGACAGATCCCATAGAGTCAGTTGATTATCAGCACCAGACACAGCTAAAACAGATTCTTCAGTAGGATGCCATTCAATAGATGTAATGGGTCCATTGTGCCACTTGAATGTAGCGACAGGAGTTGGCTGAGAAGCCCCTCCTTTGAAGGTACGAAGATCCCAAACACTGAAGATACCATCGTCATGACCACTGGCTAATAGATAAGAGGCTTTTTTGTTCCATGTAATGACGTTTACATCAGAGTTCGATGCATGAATACCGACAGCTGAACGTTTCTTGTTACGCGTATCCCAAATTTTAACGGTTTGATCAGAAGAGCAAGAAGCAAAGACATTGCGCTCAGTAGGAGACCACTGAAGATCCTCAATAGATGATTTGTGTTCTCTGAACGGTACATTATCCGTATTGATGCCAGTGGGGCTTAACAGTGTATGGTAAATACGACCATTGTTATCACCAGTCAAGAGACGACCAGCTTCAAGACCAGACCAGTCCATTGCATATCCTTCTTCGCGGCCATGGTTGTTGATGGTGAATAAAGGCTTTTGCTGTGTCTTGGAAGGAGTGCCAGGAACTTCTAAACTGGCCATTGCAGAGGTCAAATCCCAAATATGCACTTTACCAGTTTCTGCCCAAGTGGCAGCAATGTTTTTTTCCTGTTGTTGAGGCATAACTCTTAGACGATTTACGCAGCCATTGTGGGTTATCGATCTGAATTCGAGAACAGGATCTTCATCTAACGCATCTGGATCGTCTTCATCATCAGAATCTGTATAATCCGTTAGTAATCTGCCGATATTTGCAATGAGTGTAGTTTGCATTACCTTCTTGCTGAGTCTTATGCAATGAGGACATTTTCATGACCAAAACTTCGTTATTTCTATCACCAGGTAAAGAGGTACCTGCAGCAACATATGCAGTAGCGGGATACTACCATTTGACTTTAGTTGCCGTGACAACTAATACAACAGATCAAAGCTTACATTTTTTCTTTCTTCGCCCAATTTATCTTCCAAAATATCAAAACTCAGGAAAGGAAGACGAACATCCAAATTGTGAAGCATAACGTAAACAGATGGATCAGCTTCCAAAACCTCGCCTTCTGCTAAAGGCTGACCAGGCAAATATAGCTTTAATTCTTCCTCTTTTTCTTCCTCTTCCTCTTTTTCGTCAACATCCATACCTAACCATAGTCAAAATTGTAAGAGATATGACTTTTCAAATTCCAAAAATCACCATACCGTCTTCTCCCTCATTATTTGTATCATTATCATCTACAATTTCCTCTTCTTCCATCTCATCCTCCCAAGCATCTTCGAAATCACCCATTTCGTTCTTTTCTTCGGAATTGTGTCTATTTGTGCCATTTCCAAGGGCAGCAGACTTGTTTAGTCCATTGATATCTGATTGATCGGCTTGACGCTTTGACATTGGTACAGGTTGTATGAACAAAATAGAAGTAAATGTTTACTTACATTTTTTTTTTTTTTTTTTTTTCAAAAAAAAAATAGGATTAACAGTCATTTACGGTGACTACAAGCTTGGTACCAGTATATGGTATTGTAACTTGATTGTACATCAAGAGGGCTATTTCTTTATCAGATCTTTTTTTTATATATATTTATTTACAGTTAAGAAAGATTGCTGGGATGGATGATCAATCCAATGATATGCGTAGACCTTCTGCAGGAATCGGCTCAAAATTATTAATATTGATTCCTCTGGATGCTAATTCATCATAGCAATGTGGTGGTACAAGTTTTTTGATAAATTCAGGTTGGATCGATAATTCTGAATGTGGTGTGAGAAAAAAAAAGAATATCAAATGGTCTACTATTTACCTCCAATCGAGAAGTCAAATAGCGGCGGTAGTTCTTTGCCTGTAGGCATTTTCGTATCAGGATTGCGCAATTCGTCAAAAAACGGATGTATAAGTGCTTCACTAGCAGTCGGTCTTGCCAATGGATTGTATTGTAGTATATTTGACATCAAATCAATAGCTTCTGGTGGTGTTCGTAATCTAAAGATCTATTATTGAAATAAGCATATATCTTGGATTGCAAAAATACAAAAAATACCTTTGCAAATGGGTGTGGTTTGATAAGAGGAAATTTGTGGTCATCATATTCAGGGTTCATTAATTCGATTTGTTCTCTTGATGGAGTGCCGAGTACTTTGATGATTTCAACCAATTGATCTATACCACTTTCACCTGGAAATAATGGCTGTCCTAATAACAACTCACCCATAACACAACCAGCAGACCATATGTCAATTTTGACAGAGTATTCAGCAGCACCAAAAATTAATTCTGGAGCACGATAATAACGAGAACAAATGTAAGAGACATTGGAATCACCAGAATTGAGTATTTTCGCACTTCCAAAATCACACAGCTTCAAGACGCCTGTGATGGGCTCTAATAATAAATTCTGAGGCTTAATATCTCGATGACAGATACCAATGCTATGACAATATGCAAGCGCTCTGTACAGCTGATACATGTAAATCTTGACCTGCAAAACGGGTATAGGTTGTCTAATTTTGGCGTAATGACGAGCTACTCTATAAACTGTTTCTGGTACATACTCCAGTACAAGATTCAAGAATATTTCGTCCATCTAAACACAGACATCTTAGCATAAGAAGAACAATGGTTGAACTCATACTACCTTTTCGCCTTGATTATAAAAATAAGCTCTCAAGGCACACACATTTGGATGGTGCATCATTCTCATCATTTCCAATTCGCGGTTCTATCCAGCAAGGCAAGGTCAATAAAGGAAGAATGATTCAAAATTACATACAGCTTTATCAAACCTTGAATCGCTTATCCTGCAACACCTTTTTGATTGCTGCTAGTTCTCCAGTGTGCATTAATTTTGCTTGATATACAACTCCAAACGATCCATTTCCAATTACTTTCTCATGAGTGTAATGAAGCTGCATATCTTCTCCCGTTCTTCCGTCTTTTGCAGCAACAATGACATGCCGTAGATGATTTGTTGGCGATGGTGAACCTATTTGGAGCTGTTGGTAACCGTTGCTGCTGGGGCTTTGCAAACATGCTTTACCTGGAGTGGAAGGTTTCACCCCCAAGTGTATCGTCTTTTCTGGTTGTTTTTCCATTTAAGTGAGGGGGGGGGGGAAAGGATGCTGGTTTTAGCAGTAAAGAAGGGTTAGCTTCGACCAAAGATTTTTTTTTTTTTTTTGAAATACATGTTTAACGAGTGTTCCCTATATTTAGTTGATCCTTGTATTACTATTTCCAAATTGTTAGAAGAGGAAGAAAAACAGAAGGAGGAAACTCAGTGAGGGAATAAATATAACAGAGATTATCTACTAGGACTGTTGTTGAGAACCACCAAGAGCCCTGATCTCCTCCTTTTAGCTCTTTACTTGGTACATGTCTGGATTACACGAAGGCTAGACCGACCATTCTGCCTGGCAACATGGCTTGCTTGGCTAGCAATCTTATTATTTTAGCTTGAAAGGGTTCGCTCTTTTCTTACTCGTCTATATACATTCCGGGAGATGCACCTTTTGAAACGAACTTTACTTGGTTGTACGAGACAAAACAATAAAAGCAAAGAACTAATCGTAGCAAGATATTTATTAGTCAGATTTGCAGGCTTCCTGATTTACGAATAACAAATGTTAAGGCAGTAGATAAAGCCATTCATTTTTAAAGTGTAAACTTGGATAGATACCTTTTTATAATCAAAGAAAATACAACTTGTACTTGTATTACTAAACACATCTTGGTATTCACTATATGCAATGTGGTGATCAACAATAAAAAAAAAAAAAGAAAGCATGTCAGATCTACTTGAAAAAAGTGCTCTATCTCAGATAAAAGTATGTTATTCTCAATATTGGTGCTTTGCATCAAATTCATACAATGTAAGTGAACAAAGACAACTCTGCTTGGCAAGCCAAGTCGATTCACTCTATAGACATCATCGGCTATTTAGCAGAAGAATGTGAAGTTTCCAAGAAATCTGGTCCCAAAGCACATAAGGCTCGCTGAAAACTCTTTGCAGGCATTTCATGTCTACTTTTGTAAGCTTTTATTCATTTATTTGGTGCTTGATAGATTCATGCTTCCAATATAAGGAAGTGGATCTCCTTTCTAGCTTTAAAAGCCGACATTTGCCGTTGATTGCTGAATTGTGTCTTCCTCTCTTCCAAGCACCTTTTCTTTTTTTTACGCTGTGAAAAAGAGAGAAAAACATATAGTCAATATTTTATCTACGGATTATTCGCCTTTACAGTCCTCTTCGCTACACAAGCGACAGAGCTCGATTCAAGTTAAACAACAACAGCAGCAACAATCTTTTCAAAACTGGATAAAGAGAATGAACTTTAGTCTGCAAAGTAAAAAGAGGCTTCTGCTATCTATCACTTCAGTGCTTGTATTCATATTTCTGATATGGATACTGCTACCAACAGAATCATATTCGTCTATCCCTGGCTATTACAGCAACAACAAAATTGGTATAAATGTTATTTCAAGGAGACAGCCTCCAACTAATCGTAGTTCAAAACGTAGCACAAGACTTACTTTCAGATCATTGTTCAGTACCACACCCAGGAAAGACGCTTGTACAATACGCTGTCATGATTGACGCAGGTTCCTCTGGTTCTCGAGTTCATGTCTACAAATTCAATCATTGTAAAAAAGAACCTGAGCTGGAGAATGAAGTATTTCATATGCTGGAACCTGGTCTCTCCTCTTTTGGCGATGACGCAGAGGGCGCTGCTGATTCCTTGGAAGAGTTATTGCAAATTGCTGTCGACAGTGTACCTCAATCAATGCAACACTGCACCCCAATTGCAGTGAAAGCAACGGCTGGCCTTCGTTTGCTAGGCGCTGAAAAAAGCAGCCGTATATTGCAAGCAGTACGTTCTCGCTTGCAGGTAAAATACCCATTCCCAATAGCCGATATCGAAATTATGGATGGAAAAGACGAAGGTGTCTATGCCTGGATTACTGTCAACTATCTCTTGGGAAACCTTAAATCAACTGAACGTGGTAAATCAGTTGCTACTTTTGATTTAGGTGGTGCATCCACCCAAATCGTTTTTGAACCTGAATTTGCCTTGGATACGGAGCACATGTTGCCTGGAGACCATGTTTACGAATTGGATTATGCGGACCAAAAATACAACCTGTATCAGCACTCATATTTGGGATATGGATTAAAAGAAGCTCGCAAACTGATTAAACACCACGTGATTGAGACATGGAAAGATGAAGTTATTGCCACAGGACGAGTATACCATCCTTGTTTGCCCAAAACTCACAAGGAAATTATCAAATGGACGAGCAACAGTGTCACTAAAGAAGTAGAATTGGTTGGTACTGGTGCTGGCCATGCTGCATGCCGTGGCGTGATTGAGAAAGTGTTTGGCAAAGAAAAGGAATGTCTATTAGCTCCTTGTGCTTTTGACGGTGTCTATCAGCCTCCGTTGACTGAGACATTTGGCGATCGTGATTTGTATGTTTTCTCCTTCTTTTACGATCTGACACAACCTCTGGGCATGCCATCGCAATTCACTGTGCGCGAGTTTGGTGAATTGGCTCAGCGTGTCTGCAGTGGGGACCCCGAAGTTTTTAGACATGTGCCTAATGCGTTGAGTGTTTTAAAGCACTCTCCTGAATATTGTCTTGACTTGACGTATACTCATGCTCTGTTGCGTATTGGCTATGATGTTCCTCCGGAACGCCTGGTGCGTACTGCCAAGAAGATCCGTGATGCAGAGACTGGTTGGTGTCTTGGCGCTTCCATTGCCATGATTGATAGTACTCAATTGTGCGGTCGCAATTAGAAAATATCCTTGAACATATTCATTTCATTCTAGAAATAAAATAACAGTGGAAAAATCGCATATACTTTGGAGATATACTAATATAGCCCAGATATAGACCATTATGTATAAAATATGTATTAAGGGTAACGAAAGATTATGATGTTGAAAAATAAACGAAAAAACCAAGTGAATTAGATGTACATGTTATATAAATAAGATTGCATTATGTATTATCATGATCATGATCAAATAGCGATGCCAGGAGGGTATTCTCTTCTTCTTTTATATTAGCTATAGCCAGATCCGGCGATGAATTTTCTTTTCCTGATTTACAAGAGCATTCCAGACTGTTGTGCATGCCGTGGTTTTTCAAAAATTCGCATAGACAATCAGTCATGTCATCAGGAAATCCAGCGTAAATAATCCTGCAGGCCTCTAGAATACGCATGATTCTATGTATCATAATCTTTGCTCTATTTTTCAGCTGTAAATCGTCCTTCATCAAAGCATTCCCGCAATACACAGTCGAAGCGTGGTACAAACATGTAATAATTTGCTGGCACACGCACCATCCAAAGCAACGAGTTATGACCTCTGAAATTTTAACGATACTATCTGCTGAATTGGTGCAAATGGCGCATGATCTTTGTTCTTGACCAGAAAGAGAAGGAGACGAGCCACTTGTCGTTGATCGTCGAATGCTGTTGAGGATAGCTTTGTGTAAAATAATCCACAGTGAGTCGTACTGTATTTTAAGCAGCAGAGATGCTTGTGCTTGTAATGTTTTTGCATTCATTGGTGTTGCAAGATCTTTATCTTTTCCCCTTTTTAATTTAAGCTGTTCCAGTTGTTCATAATTGTAATTCTGAGGTCTAAAGATGTCAGGCAGTCGCTTATCCCACTGTTCCAAGTACTTTTCCTGCGCCAACAGTTGCTTTACAGTGGCGCCCCGGCCAATCAATTCGTTTGTCTTTTTCGTTAATCGGACTAGCTCAACAGTGTGCACAAAATATGATTCCTTTACTATCGTCTTGCCATTGTCGAAATCAACTCTGTCTCCAATGTCTTTGCTCTTGTTCAATTCGAATAAAGTATCGTTCAGCGAGATAATTTGGTAAAAATCGATATCAAACTCGGTGTCACGAATGATAGCCTGATCTCCAACGTATACAGCCAAGGTCGAGTCATTATAATACAAAATTAGCAGCAACTTGAGGTATTTTTTCCTTTTGATAAGGTCATCCGTTGGTAGGTTACAAGCTTTATGAATGCCACATTCCATTACCATGTGCAGACACAGTCCAACATAGATTTTGGCCTGAGAATATCGTTTACAGACAATGCAAAACATGGATAAATTTAGCAGTGCTTCGATTATGGAACAGTCTGGCGGCTCGTCGTAAAATTCCATCATTTCTTCTCTTGCTCGGTCGAAATAAAAGCCAGCAATTTCTTGTGAATTCTCGCATATATCCTTGTCATGTCGCATTACATGCAAAAAGACCATTGCCAAGCCAGAGTCGATGCACACTTGATTCCGTTTAGGGTCGCCTGATCTATCCCAAAAGGAATTCCAGTCAGAGGAAAATTTTGGGTGTAAACAATCCCAAAACACTTGGCCCATGTAATTGAGTGCTTCAGGCGATAAATCTTTTGTGAGACTATTCAGATTCATTCGACAATGTCTATAGTTTTCAAGGCAAATCTTTGGTCTCCTGCCCAATGCGTATTGCCAATATTCCACATATGCGTCTGATGGCTGATCCGCTGTTGATGAACTCGAGGGAGATGAATATAAAAGTTCTAATGCCATATCTTCATCTCCTGGAAGAGCTAGTGCTGTGGATGCTGTGCTAGTTGAATTGAGAGGAGTAGCTTCTTCTGACTGTAGCAGTTTAATTTTTTGCACAGCTTGAATTAATTGTTCTATGCTGGTAATATTGGTGTCAAGTCTTAAAAGGTTTCCAGGTTGAAAGGACAAAAGCCATTGCATTGAACTGTCATCCATTGACGTATGATTTGAAGAGGATGCTTTTGGTGACGAAGATGATGAGCAGGGCAAGGCTGTATTACCTTCAACAGCATTACCATTCAATAGATGTCGCTTCCATGGTAGCGGTTGCTGTTGATGCTGCTGCTGTTGAAATTGCAGTAATTGCTGCTCCAAGTTTTTCGTATCTATGAATTTCTGATGCTGTAAATCTGGAGCTATGACTGTTGCTTTCTGGTCTCCTTTACGATGTTTTTCAAAATGACCAGAGGCTTTATCGAGTTCCTTTGTCATGCGAGATAGAATTGGAGTTGTTTTTTCAATCCATGATTCAATCTCGTAAAATGTTATTTGAAGAGACTCAATGTCATCGTGCGCTGTTGTGGGTTTTTCTTTTGCCTTAGAATTACTATTTTGGCCTTTTCGTTTTGCGTTCGATTTATGTGCCATATCATAAACAAAAGGTGTCAAAAAAGACTTGAAGAAACAAAATGCGAAAACAAAAAAAAAAGCAACTTATCAATTTCAGAAAATAGCGGCCGATTGGTCCTGTTTCATTGGTGCAGATGTTTAGGATCAATTTGTGCAGACGAGAAAAAAGATATTCCACGTGAGTCAAAATCTCTGTTAATTTTCTCGGACATTGCGGTAGTAGTACAGCGCGCGGGGCGCTTTCCATCTAAGAAATGGTATCAAGAACAAGAATCAAGTACTTCATAACTGATCAGCTCATAAGTTACTTGTTTGGCCTAAACTGCTATCGTTAGCTCTACACATTGACCACATTTAATTACTTACTAATACTTAAATGCAAAATGCTGCTGTATTTGAATGGGTTTCTGGTAACGATATGTTCGGTTGATTAACAAATATTACTGTGCAAGCAGCTTTGTAAAATGACAATTATTTTCGAAAAAGATTCATGTAATTACTTTCTAAAAATATGTACTTTTTCTAATATCTTGATGTTTTACTTTTCACGTCTCTAAATAATAGGCTTCATTTTCTTGGAGGCTGCTGAATAAAATATATCTTCCCATTCATCTAACACTGTTCGTTCTCTCTATCTGCAACTCGCTACTCAAGTAACACATGGTTTATCAAAGCTGGAATACTTTACATGTCTATTGGCATTTGCTTGACTCTTATTTTTAGCCTCCATTAATCCATTTTATACTTAAGCTACTATCTTTCATCAAAATTTATAAATTGCTCTGGTTATGTTAAACAAGTTCTTGTCTTTGTGTTTTTGAGATTTTCTAATTTTTTGACTTTTGGATTTGCTTTTTCGTTTTTCTCTCGCATTGGTGGATTTTGATTACGTTTCTTTTCTGTGTTTGTTTAGTCACTTTGATTTGTCTTTTTTCTTGGTATTCGTTGTTTTTTTTGCATACTTTTTGGTGTTTCTTATTTTTTTACTTGTTTTCCGTGTGTTTTGGCATTTCTGTAGCAAGATCTTCTAGTTTTTGTGTTCTGTGACAATTGGGCGTTGTGTCAGTGAGGCTTGGTGTTTTGGTTTGTTGATCTCATCCGTCACATGATTTTCGTCGGGGTTGCGTTTTTTTATTTTAATGTTTAATATTATATTTTTCATTTTCGTTTTTTGGCACTCTGATACAGTCGAGTCTTTTGACTTGTTTAACATAACCAGAGCAATTTATAAATTTTGATGAAAGATAGTAGCTTAAGTATAAAATGGATTAATGGAGGCTAAAAATAAGAGTCAAGCAAATGCCAATAGACATGTAAAGTATTCCAGCTTTGATAAACCATGTGTTACTTGAGTAGCGAGTTGCAGATAGAGAGAACGAACAGTGTTAGATGAATGGGAAGATATATTTTATTCAGCAGCCTTCAAGAAAATGAAGCCTATTATTTGGAGACGTAAGGAGCAAAGCATTAAAATATTAGAAAAAGTACATATTAAAATTATTAGAAAGTAATTTACAAAATCTCTAGTTGTTCTGCAGATCAATTTCTTGTAGGTAATATTCCATTTTAGGAAAGACCATGCCTTGCATCTAGGATATGGCGTACAGAATTTTGTTCTTATCATTAGAGAAACAGGATTTAAGGCAAAGAAAAGTGTCAATTGCAAGCAGGAGGAGTAACACTGACTCAGCTTCTCGGTAAAGATATTAGGCTCCTTTACCTTAATCATTAGCGGAGGTATAGCAGGAGTAGTGTTTGTGGGGTTTTGAACTTCTGTTGCTGCAACAGATTGCTGTTCACCGTTCAATACTATATGATCATCAATGAAGCCCTTAATATCTTTGCCCAGAGGTTTAGTAGCTGCTTCAGCTTGGATTAGAACATGGTCTATCTGTCACTGCAGTTTTTCGTGCATGTTAGCTTCGATTATGCTTAGGTCATCGGAGAATGCCTCCAGTCAAGAAGGAATAAATTTTCTGAGCGCATGGAAGTGCGACAGAAAATTGTTCAGGACTCCAGATTGTTCTTCCGTGAGGTTATTATTAGAGAAGAACATGGTTATGGCCATGTATTCGGATATTTTTTTTCCGGGTAAGATTACACTTTCCAGGGGCAAGAAGCAAGAAGCATGGGGAAAGAGGCAGGGTTCAGAAATAAGTTAGCTTATAATATAGAAGTTTAATTAGATCTGATACTGGGGATCTGAGGCTGTTGAGATCTGCAAGAACGAAAATAAGAAAAGTATAAAAAACAACGTTGAATTAATGAGATACGAAAGCTTATCAAAGATTCAACTTTGCATCTGCTATTTATACTTTTTACAACTACATAAATTTTTGGTGACTTATTTAAAATACTAGTCGATACTAATCGATAAGAATAATTTGCAAGCAACATCA
>MU619418.1:21596-45621 GCA_025201805.1 Parasitella parasitica | reverse complement strand
TCGTCTGAGATGCCCTGTCTCATTGCATGAAGCACATCGCAATCCGTGAGCTTCTTCCATTATGACATCTTCATTTGTTGTTTCGTTGTTTGGGTTAAGCCTGCAAAGGCGTGAAGATCGACGTGAATGTCCTGGTTCATTACATGAGGCACAAAATACAACATTGGTTTCACTCATTATGATCAAAATTACGAAATCTAAGAAAGTTTAATCTGCTTTGAATTAGCTTTTCGAAAAAACCCCCCCCCCCCCCTATTCCATACCACTTATATTGGTTCGAAAATAAAAAATATAGAGATTGTTCGATGTTTGTTTTTTTTTAAAAGAAATTGTTAGACGTTAAAACGTCTATTATTTTTTTTTTAAAAGAGTATGACTGTTTTTTACGATTCATTTTTAAGCGCTGAGGACTGTTTTTTACGATTTCTATCATTTTAATATAAGAGATAATATGAGAGCATGGTATTGCTATGTGCATTAAATTGTTTGTTGCAACTAAATGATTGACTACTTTTACTGCTGAATATAGGCAATAGCTAAAGATGATGCTATGTATGAAAATTGTTTTTGCATTATACGTCGTTTGGGTGTCAATGTCAAGGTAGTTTTGAGTACTTTTTGGCTTGCTTCTTTTGTTTTATTAATATACACTATAATTAGATTTTTTCTATTATTTAGGCATACTACAGGTGTAATTTTGTGCCCAGTATCTGAACATGTACGATAATATGAGAGGTTTGTTGCTCATTTTTGCCCTGGATTCTAGAAGTTATGAAGCTAAACCTTGCTACTTTTTTTCAAGCTGCCTCCTTGTTTCTTTTTTCGAGTATTATAATATGATCTAGTGTATCATCTCTTTTCACAATCAATGTAGGTGTTTATTTGTTATTGTCGTCAACAAAATTTATTTTACTGACGCGCTTTTCTTTTATATAGCAAATACCTCAGTAGCTGCTTCAATTTCAAATCGGATAATAGTTAATCTTGCACTGTTCTCCATCATTGCCTGTGTCAACCAAAGGCTACATAATCAAGACAATACTGTATGTGACGATATAAAATTTAAGCGATAATAAATTACTGGTTCATACTACAAAAATTGAGAAATAAACAAAAGCTAAAGCTACATTTTTGTACGCAAATTTTACTTTTTTGAGCACATTTTTTTGAGTGTACGGGCACATTTTCGCTTCATGAGCACATTTTTTCAAGCCTTTTGAGCGCAATTTTAAGCCTATGAAACTAGTAATTTATGTGCTCATTTGAGCATAAAAACGTGATCATAAGATGTTTCAATTTTTGTTCTCGCATGAGCACATTTATCGCCTTAACCTAGCTCGATAAGCACTTTTTTTGGCTCTAAAAAATGTTCCCGTTCATGCACATCAATATTCTCATGAGAACATCGGCGAGGCCATAGTGTTTGGAAAAAAGAAAATAGAGACAAGTCCTTGAGCTTATTATATATAAAATAAAGGAGGCCATAATTCTCTCAAGTTAGACGCCTCAATTTCTTTCTTTGGTTGTCTCAATTTCATAATTCAAGTGGCTCAAATACATTACCTAGGTGTCTCAATTTGTCCCATTCATTTGTCTCAATTTCTCCCACTTTTTTCTCAATTTTGCAAGAAAATAGTCTCAACTTAGGAGTCTAGCTGTCCCAAACGAATCATTGTTTGGGTCAAATTAGTCATAAGTTTGTCTCAATAACAAATAAAAATAGTCTCATTTTTTTTTATGAAAGTCGCAACAATTTGAAAAACACTGCATAATATTGCCTATTGTATTATTTCATGAGCTACTATTTCTGTCCAAATACATTACACCATTCAGATAGTGAAAAGTCATATTTGTATCTTGCACCTGGTAAATGTCAAGTTCTCTTTTATGATTGCCTTCGTAAGTGAGTAGGTAAGTCAAAGTGATATAAATTTGTTTGTAAATAGGGAGACTGTAAGAGCTATTTAAATTGTATATCGAGAAAATGAATTAAGATCTAGGGTAGTTGGTGTTAAATGTGAAAAAATAACAATAGTAACTAAAGTGTAAAAGAAAGAAAAATTCGACATGGTTTATTAAAAATAAAATGATCGTTTTTATACGATTTCATAATGTCTATCTACATCTACATGTCTACTTTCTAAAATTCAAACTATCATAAACTGTCAAATCGAACTGTCAAATCTCCATTTCAAAATAAAAATAAATGCCCCAGATCAAAATGTAACCATGAACTTCAACATTTAGCCATCGGCAACAATTATATAATCCAAAATAAGAGGCTAAATTTAGATTGACCTTCACCTCAGAACACTTGAGACTCCAGAATAAACATGCTGCATTCAAAACACCATTTAAAAATACGTATTACTTGACTCTTCATAAACATCACGTAAAAATGAGTTGCCTTTTTGAGAAGTAGTATATCGTAAGTTGACAAGACAAAAAATACTTTTGCATCAAAATTGTCAGGAAGATGTTTAGTGGACTCGTGCCGGAGGCAGTGCTCCAGCACAATGCGAACAAGAAGCGGGTCTTCCGACCAACAGTGCCGGTCCGGCGATTTAAGAAGAGGCAGAGGCTTCAAACGATGGTGACGTAGTCTGGGTCACCCTAGCATACGCATTATAAATAGTATTCGCTTAAAATCAATAAAGCTCTTCACCTTTGTCTTTACTTAATAAATAGTTAATTATATCCTATTAATATTTATTAGAAACCTGACATTGGTAGCATCTGTACGTTGCAATATATATAGTCATATTAACAGATATTGAACGTGACAAGAAAAAGAACTGGAATACTATTACAAGAACAAGAAAACTTATAAGAACTGGAAGCGGCTACTTCAATGACTGATCAAACACTTCATCAAAGCAAGGAGCTACTGGATCTAGTTCTGCAAGCTGTGAATAATTTGAATGTGGACGTAAGAGGTGGTGATAGCCAGCCCGTTCGGCTTAAGCAACCTGATTCATATACTGGAGAGCGCGATGTTCGAGCTATAGACACTTGGGTTGCTGCAATCGACACACATCAAGAGTTTTATGGTTGGCCAGATAACAAAACATATGTGTTTGCAGGGACTTTGCTCTCTGGTCGTGCTGGTGAATGGCTACGTGTTCTCAAACAGTATCGTACCTCAGAAGCACCTGTTACTTGGAAAGAGCTCAAGGAAAAACTCATTGCTCAGTTTCGTCCTACTAGTGGCACTGATGATGCTAGAGATGCTTTGGATGCTTTGGTACAGACTGGTTTGGTACGCGATTACGTCGACAGCTTTATGGACATAGTCATGATGCTGCCTGGTATCACGGAGGAGGAGCAATGCCACAAGTTTAGAAAGGGTCTCAAGGACACAGAGCTGCAAGCACAATTGCGAGACTATCCTGTCGACAAGAGATCGCTTCAAGTATATTTCAATCATGCTCTGAACTATGCTGCAACTAGGCCTCATGCAAGTGTATTCTCGTATGGTTTACCATCTCAGCAACAGCCAGCTGCTTATCGTGATAGTGGTAGTAGCAATGCTCCTCCAAACGACCCAATGGATCTCGATGTTTTACGTAGTCGTGGCCGAGGTGCTTCTGCTGAAAACTGTCTGTGCTATTTCTGTGGAAGGCCTGGCCATTTCAAGCGCACCTGTGCTGATCGTCTGGATGCTATTCGTCAAATGGACAATAATCGTCGTCGTGGACGTGGTGGTAACCATGGCTATAACAGAGGTAGCAGCAAGAGAAACCAGAACTATAATAATAAGCAAAGAAGGGATGATTTGCATGCTTTGCAGTCGTCTGACACCAACCAGAACGCTAATAATAGTTCTACTAATGATAATGACCGCAATAAACTGACTCAGTCCTGTGAACATTATTCAAACGGTCCTTGTTTAGATAACAAGAAAACAAAGATGGGTAGCGACCAACAGATGGTTGAACAGTTAGATTCAAAGCTTGCCCGTGATGTTCCTTACTTAGATCAGTTAAATACCACCATTGAAACATCCTCTGACTTGCCTTTGTATGCTGGATACGTGTATTCTCGTGAGGGTATTGACAATATCCCAGTCAAGATTTTGGTTGACAGTGGCGCTAGTGAATGCTACATCAAGCCATCTATTGCCAATCAGGCCAAAGGTTTGGGGTCCAAGGTGGATCGAGAAGTAGAAACCGCTGGTGGTACCGTGCACAAGATAACAGACAAAATTGATTATGCTCTTAACTTACAGGGCTACAAGGTGGCTGTATCGTCCTTCGTTTACGATTCAAAATTTGACATTATTTTAGGAAGGTCCTGGTTGAAGCAGCATAAGCCTGAATTTAACTGGGATAATGATACACTTACCTTCCACGATGACCGCCAAGGCACTTATGAACAGTATTTGATTACACCCAAGCAAGTTGATAGGCTCTTGAAGCGCAATGAGGCAGACGTGTATCTCTTGTACGTGTGTGAAGATCATAACAAGGAGGTGCAAATCACTAGGAGCATGGACTCTGAATGGAAGCAAACTCTCTCTCATGAATATCCTACGGTGTTTCAAGACAAATTAGCTGGTATTCCTTCTTCTCAAGAGGTGGAACATGTTATAAACACCGGTAACGCTTCTCCAATCAACCGCCCTGCGTATAAAATGAGCCCGTTGGAGCTGGACGAGCTCAAGAAACAGCTGAATGAGCTTTTGTCGCTGGGTTTGATACGTCCTAGCACATCACCGTGGGGATCGCCTGTACTTTTTGTCCGGAAGAAAGACGGCTCTATGCGCATGTGCATTGATTATCGTGCTCTCAACAAGGTGACCGTTCGTAATACATGTCCATTGCCAAGGATTGACGAGTGTTTGGACCGTCTTGATGGCGCATCTTATTTTAGTTGCTTGGACTTAAAGAGTGGCTACCACCAAATCCGGATCACAGACGGCAATATTCCTAAAACAGCTATGAACACTCGGTATGGCAAATTTGAATGGTCTATCTTAGGAATGGGTTTGTGTAACAGCCCTCCTACCTTCCAAGCTTGGATGAACAAATTACTTGGCTATGAATGTATTGATAAGTTTGCCTTGTGTTATCTTGATGACGTTTGCATTTATAGCAAGACATTGGAAGAACATCAGAAGCATATCAAAATTGTGTTGGACAAATTTAAGGAGGCTGGACTAGTGGTGAACATCAAAAAGTGTCGATTTTTTCAGAGAAAACTGGAGTTCCTGGGATTTGAAGTGTGTGAACATGGCATACAGCCAGCCGTTAACAAGATCAAGGCAATCAAAGACTGGCCTGTTCCCTCCAATGTTCAAGAGGTGAGGCAGTTTATGGGTTTGGCACAGCATTATCGACGCTTTATCAGAGGTTTTGCTGGTATTGCTGCACCATTGACCAACTTGACTCAAGGATCAGGACCCAAGAAAAGAGCGATAGAATGGGATGCTACATGCGAGACTAGCTTTGGACAGCTCAAGCGTTTGCTTACTACGGCGCCTTTACTTGCACTGCCAGATATGTCTAAACCATTTAGAATCGAAACAGATAGTAGCGATTTTGGAGTAGGTGGCGTGCTTTTACAACCTGGTGATGGCAACAACAAACAATGGCATCCTGTGGCATTTGAATCCAAGAAGCTGTCATTGGCAGAACAAAAGCTACCGGCGCAAGAAAGAGAACTAATTGGCATTGTTCATGCATTGAGGACCTGGCGATGTTATATTGATGGCTGTCCTGCAGGATACACGGTGTGCTGTGATCATAACCCCTTGACATACTTTCGCACTCAAAAAAAACCTACGCCACGCTTAATCAGATGGATATCGGACTTGGAGATGTTTTCACCAACGATTGTGTACAAACCTGGTAAAGAAAATGTTGTAGCCGATGCACTTTCTCGAATTGGTGATGCTTCTTCTCCTGCCAAGCAATCCTTAGAGCCTCAATATTTGTATGCGTCGTGGGATGATCTTCCAAAAGATTTGAAGTCGGATTGGCCGTTGCTGTACCTCTCTGACGCAATAGATACCAGAGTGAAAACAAAATCTCTCAAGGACTTACTCAAGAGAGAAAAAGCCAATTTTGTTATCAAAAGCAACAATCGTTTGTTCAGAATTGTCAAGCCAAAGCAGCAGGGAAAATTAGCATTGGAAGTGCCTTTTGTGCCGTTTGCTCACCGCGCAGATCTTGTTTCAAAATACCATGAGAGTTTTGGACATGCCTCTATCCGCAATATGATGCACATGATGGGCAAGAGATACTGGTGGCCGCATATGCGCTCTGATATCGAGGATTGGATCGCTCCATGTTCTGCTTGCCAAGTGAACGGTCCCAAATTGTCGAAACATCAAGATGTCCTGCATCCATTACCCATTCCAGCTGGTGCTTTTGAGAGATGGCACATGGACTTTGTAGGGGAACTACCTGTAACGCGAAATGGAAATCGCTGGTTGATTACTGCTGTTGATGCTGCAACCAACTGGGCTATTGCTCGTGCTATGCCAGAAGCTACAAAAGAAGCAGTTGCAGAGTTTATATATCAAGACATTGTTACTCATTTCGGTTGCCCAGTAGAAATTGTGACAGATAGGGGTGCCAATTTCAACAGTGGATTGGTTAATGAATACGTCAAAAAACTAGGTATTCATCACAAACTTACCAGTGCATTCCATCCTAGAAGCAACAGCAAAGTAGAGCGTTACAACGGCACGGTAAAGCAGATGCTTCGAAAATATGTTCAAGGCGCTATACACAGATGGGATGAGTTTGTGGATGCCGCGGTCTGGTCATCTCGGGTGTGGGTCAATAGAACGACAGGATACAGCCCTTACTTTTTGGTCTATGGTAGAGAGCCTCGGTTACCTGGTGATAACGTGATTCCATTTATACCAAATGAGTCTATGAAAGACCCAAAGACTATCGCAGACATCACCGCAAGAGAACTATCAGAACTAGGTCAACATCGAGCAGCAGCTCAGGCAAGAATGAATGCTGTTTCTACCAAAGACAAGGAGCGTTGGGACACGGCAATGCAGTTTGTAGGTTACGATGTGGGAGACCTTGTACTGTTAACACACGAAGGCAAGTTTGGATTGGAGCCAGCATTCAAAGGACCATACATAGTTACACAAGTATTTGATGACTATGGCACATACCAATTGGAGACAATGTCTGGCCAGAAACTGGATTCTTTAGTGCATCGTGACAGGTTGAAGAAAGCGAAAGGCTTGAAACCTGATGCTGCCTGGTACGACCCTACAGTTAGCCGACGAGCAGTGAAAGAGGTAACAACATCTCGCAGTGGCAGAGTCCCTAGGCAGCGATCTTTATTGGTACCTACCTCAAGTACTCAAAGAAAGAAATATAGTAGCAATGGTGGTATAGCTATTATTGGTAGTGCATTAGAAGAAGGAGAGCAAGAGCAGCAAAAGATATCATCATCAATCAAATTGGTAGGAGCTAGTCAAGACGCAGAAGCACAACCATCATCAACAGAGAGCATCTACGACATATATGGCAGTGTACCTTTTGATTACGAACGTGAAATATCAGCAAGTGTCATCGATACAGATGAGTTCATGTCAGCAGAATCAGAAGAGGTTGTCGACATGAATACATCAGGTGCAGCGGTTGCCGATATGAATGCAGCAACTGAAGAGGTTGTCAACATGAGCGCAACAACTGAATTCAATGACGACAATGCGACTGATGTTATTGATGCGTATTTGGACAATGTATCAGCGCTAAGCGAAGATGTTGATATACAAAAGAATGCAGTTATTGAAGATGAAAATATGTTGCAAAATATTGTTGATGAGTATGGTGACATATCACCTTGCCTAAAAGAAAACGATGAGACAATGGAAGAGTTGACAGAAGAAGAAAGAGAAGAAAAAAGTCTCGAAAGCGTAGTTCACGGGTACGATGATATATCATCGGCGGATGATAGTAGCCGTCATGACACAACTGATGTAATTATGGAGCAGCAGGAGGAAGAACCAAGGCAACAAAGTGGTAGTCAGGGAAACAAAACAACAATCAGTTGTCAGAAGGATAAATTAGACATTACTAGTGACCATGGCAACAAAATGATGAACAAAAGCAGCAGGAGTAGTAAAGAATTGGTTGATTTCAGCAAAATGCGTGACAATGTGTATCCTTTTTCGCCGCAAATCATGAACCGGAGACAAATTGAAATTCGGTCGTATCAAGAGACAGACTATACTGACGATGAACCACTGCCAACGAGTGATATCGATCTACATGAGGATGTTGAGGGACCAACATCAGTTTCGAAAGGGGATAATGTCAGGAAGATGTTTAGTGGACTCGTGCCGGAGGCAGTGCTCCAGCACAATGCGAACAAGAAGCGGGTCTTCCGACCAACAGTGCCGGTCCGGCGATTTAAGAAGAGGCAGAGGCTTCAAACGATGGTGACGTAGTCTGGGTCACCCTAGCATATGCATTATTAATAGTATTCGCTTAAAATCAATAAAGCTCTTCACCTTTGTCTTTACTTAATAAATAGTTAATTATATCCTATTAATATTTATTAGAAACCTGACAAAATCATGTAGTCCGGTTTTAGCTCAGTTGGTAGAGCGGGAGACTGTAGTGAATATCGACATCTCTAGGTCACTAGTTCGAATCTTGTAAACCGGATGTCTTTTTACATTTCTTTTTCAAAGCAGTGTGTGTAGCATTCTTCGTGCCTACAAATTGCTAATTAGACCTGAAGAACAAAATAGGAAATGTTATTATGCTAATCCAGAGTAATGTATAAAAATATCTAATGAACGAAAGGCAGCCGGTTCGAAATTTTAAAAATGCTAAAGAGATTTATCTTCACATCGTTGACTTTTTAACCATTAAGCGTTTAGTCATGGGAATAGTCGCTGGAGCCTTAGGTAAGATGGGCCATGGGAGGGTAAGTTTCCATGTTCGTTACAAATTCCTTGTTTTGAAGAAATTGGGATGTATTCAAAGGGACATTCAGTTACATCAATGTAATAAGTTGTTCGGAGGGATTCCATATGAAATTACTAGTAAAAAATATATATAAAATACTTTTTGAAACTGTTGTTATTTATTTTTTAGATGAAGATCATCAAAATGTCATTTAAAGACTATCTTTTTATACTAGTTTTCCAAGGGTAAATGATTATGGATATAAACCTAAATCATATTGGATTATTCATCCAGGATGTGAAATACATTCACTATGATGATCTGCTTTCCACTTCTAGATTCATCCAGTTACCTTAAATTGATATAGACTACATACGATTAAACAACAAATTTTATTATAAAAATTAAATATAAAAATAGCTGGTAAGCACAGAATAACTAAATGTATTGTGTTGCCCTAGCCAGTTCTGGTTGGAAGAGTATAGTATTATACACTATTCTCAGAAATTATTGAGACATTTTGAAAAAAAATTGTTACTAATTCTGAACAACTATTGGGACTATCTATCATTAAATTTGGGACAAATCTAGAAATGATTTGGGACATTAGCCTAATAAATATTGGGACACTTTTGGAAAAAACGTTGAGCCATTTTCAGAACAAGTAAAATTCATTTATTACAAAGGCTTTTTCACTAAACAAACATCGAATTTCTTAACAGAGTAGCGAGCAGAACCTTCAAGATCACTGTACAATAAATCATTGCATGCATCGGTAATCCTGGTCGAAAGTGTTTCAGTTTTTAAGAGCCTCTCCCTCTTGAGCTTACTCTTGACCACATGCCAGAATTGCTAAATAGGATTAAGCTCAGGGGAGTATGGTGGGAGGTAAACACATCTGTAACTTCGCTGAACGATATACCTTTCAATATCTTTAGCTGTATGAATAGGTGCATTGTCCATAATAAGATAAAAATCTTTGAATTGCTCATGCTGGTCCATGATGTCCATCGTTTTCGCAGCAAAATT
Organism: Parasitella parasitica; assembly: GCA_025201805.1. Classification (NCBI taxonomy): domain Eukaryota; kingdom Fungi; phylum Mucoromycota; class Mucoromycetes; order Mucorales; family Mucoraceae; genus Parasitella; species Parasitella parasitica. The sequence continues at coordinate 35,701 of MU619418.1, read as the reverse complement.
AAAGTAATGGCCAGTTACAGTACCCACAGTTGTTGTTGCTTTTCCAGAAGACGTGCCAGCCAACTTTCTTTTCTTGTTGGATGTTCCAGGCAGCCTCACTTGAACATTCAACACCCCCCACACGCTAGTTGCACCAAGAATAGTGGTAGTCTTCGCTCTTGTTTGAGGGACAGGCACTTCAGCTCGAGTTCCTTTCTCTGACCAAGCCATTGTTCGCTTTAAATTGATATGAAAAGCTGACTCATCAATGAAAACACAATTGGACATGTAATCCATGTCGGTTTGGCTCCATTTAACCACCCAGTCATATCGGTTTTGAATGTTCTCAGGCGAATTTCTTTCTTTGGGATGGAAATGAGCTTTCTTAAATGTCAGGGCAAGATCATTGGTCATGTAGTTGTAAATAGTCGTTTGACTGATAGTCAAACCTGAGAAAGCCTTAACAAGACTCTCTTGAGCTTGTTCGATCGTTACTGATGGATTATCTTTAAACTCTTTTTTTAGGTGCTTCGTATGGTCTTCGTTCAATAGTTTTGGCCGACCTGCTCTCTTAACTGAAGGTTCTTCGTCGTCCTCAATTTCTTTGTTAACCTTTCTTTGATCCTCTGCGTACCATCTATAAGCGGTCGTCCTTGATATATGACCATGCGCTTTCCAAGCTTGATTAGGATTCATGCCATGGTCGTAGATAAGAATAAAAAATCTTGCTTTGTCTTTATCTGTGTAGCTGTTGTATTCAGCCTTGGGTTCATTCTTTTTATTTTTAATCTTTTTCTCCTTTACTGCGGTCAAGTCTCTTTCAGGTGGTTTCCTATCGACGTAAGTATTGTAGTTGGTAATGTTGCCGAGAGGGAAGGCTTCGTCGTCTACATCCATCTCGACAGCTTCGTTTCCATGCTCATCGACTGGAGCATTTATTCCATCTTCATAGTAAATTCTGATATCTGACATGTTATGAATAACGAAGAAATCAATTATGATTTCATCTCCAATCCCATTTAGTTTTGTCTCATTATAATTTCCAAAAGGGTTCCAATATTAATTAGGCAAGTGTTCCAAAACAGTTCAAGATTTGTCCCAATATTTGTTCAGAATTTGTACCAATTTTTTTTTAAAATGTCCCAATAATTTCTGAAAATAGTGTAAGTAGTAGTATATGTTCGGAACTTTGACATTAAATATCTTGTTTTCTGTTGACATAATAACCTAAACTCAGGAGGCACAGCACCAGCACTACACCAGCACTGGTACATTGAACAATCTATACCTGAATATGGCACACTCGTAATCAATCTTTTTTTTTTTTTAAATGAGTTTTATTTGTTGCACGTAAAGATGGACTTACAGACCATCAGAAGCGGTGCTCAACAATGTGAAAATATGGATAAGGATAATCGATCATATTTGGTCTTCATTAGTTAACGACTTCCTCGAAAAATCCCCCCCCCCCGAAGAACAGAGTCTAGCCTCCACTACCTAAACAAGGCTATCTGATACACAATTTACCTTGACTATATTATGAGTTGTACAATATTAAAGGTCATCCACAAAGAGTAGATAATCTTTTCAAAATAATCATCAATACTGTAATAAAACATGATGATCCCATGAGATTGCCATTTATTAAACTGCTGCGTCTACAATCTTATCGCTGTAACCTAATTCTTCCAGACGCTACTTCCTTCGGTTAGCATAACTTTATAAATTCTGTATGATAAATGATTAACAACTTTACCATCTGTTTATTTTTTCTAGGAAGATTTTGGTAAAATCTGTCTTATTCAACTTTTTGTAATTTGTTCCGGTTGGCCGTTTATTTTTGTATGTTTTGACATGTATCACACAACTTCATATCTGCTAATAAGATGTGATTGTAATTATAGACCAAGATTAGTATACGATAAAGTTAAAGAGTCGTACCATACAAAACTTTGGTGGTGACGAAAGAATAAAATTAATAAAATTTTGGCAAACCCCATTTTTACTAATGATCAAATGCATTTTCCACAAAAATGAGCCATTGTTTGATGATTCCAAAGGTAAACAATTTTAGGATATGTGAAGAATTCATTTAGGTGCCTTCTGGTATAATACTGTTCTGATATATGGTCTCATAGAAAGAGGGGATCACGCATAAATTGATCACTATGTTGAAAAATTTGCCATATTTTCTGAAAAACAGACATAATGGAAAAGTTGTTTATCATTTCGACTAATGGGCCCAGTAATGATGGCGCACGGTGAAACCGTTAATGTAAGCAAAACGATAGTATGTTTACATTTCTGAATTAGGTCGGGTGGATATGCATAAGGTTCTATGATTTGAAATTTAGACCTTAGACAGAAATATGAAATGAAAAGAAGCTCTAACTTCATTAACATATTAGCATGTTATTAAATAGAACGGAGTGTTCAGCTTAAAAAATCGCCTTTTTTGGATTTCGAATATCCTAATTTGGTTGATTCAAGCTATTTCGCCCGACTTTCAACATGATTTACTCTGTTGAAAAAGCTTTTATTTCAAATCAAAATACATGGCCATTTATTTTACGCTTTGTTGCATACGCACATATTTTTTTATAGTTTTCTAAAGCTTATATATATTTTTAATTAGTTTTTGAAAATGAGATATACCTGATTTAACACTGACTTCTCAAAAATCCGAAACTTGAATGGGAATTGAAAAACCAAACAAAACATTATAAACTCTATTCCTCGCTGAATTGTGTTTATTTTGCTGCGTTCTTGTTCCATTATAATTTAGATCGGTAAATTATGAGAATGTATTTCGTTTGATAGTGCAAATAGTACTACTTAACATTATTCAATTATCTAGTCGTTTGTGGAACTCAATTATTCAAGTACTATTAATATTATTGAAGATACAAACATTCGTTGAAGCTTGCATTAGAAAGATTTCCAATACAATTCTGCTTTAACGAAGTCTTAGTGTGAATACGCTATTGACTCTAATTATATGGTGAATAAATGCAATAGCGAATACAGTGATTATTTGTACATTCCTGAAAGGAAATTCTATAGTAAGCAGCCCAGGCAGTAATGGTATTACATGGTTTGATACTACGTGGTTGATCATAATTAGCATTCGTTTTATGACTAATGTGAATCTTTGTACTAATTTTTACGTAACTAAAAAGCGAGTGTATGTTGCATGTAATATTCAACCAATAATCCATCATAATATCCTCTGGAAGAGGACTAGAATTTACTCATATTGAAGCAGCACTTGTTATTTCAATGTCTTAATTTTTTGCCCCTTTGACCCTAGTAAAAAAATGATGATTACGTATGGTAAGTCAACTGAATATACTAATCATAAAGCAGCTCAAAAGAGGCTGTGTGACCCTCGGGAGATGCTGTGCAACTAATGAACCGGATTTTGAACAAATTTGAAATTCATGGTATAAGGTCTAACATCATAATGCTTTGATGTGAGGGTAAATCTTTTTGGTAAGCACCAAACGGCTCTAGCAATCATAGCACATAAACTAGGCTGAGATGCCTCAGGTTATATAAATATGTATTGAGGAAATTCAAAGGGTCTATTTACCCGTATTTTACCGTTGAAGCTCCTACTTGATTTTCAAAAACTATCTTTTTACCGAATTATAGAACCAAATGGCTTCCAGCTGTTACATTTTATCAAACTTACCCCACTTTTTTTTTTGTCTACTTTTTATTAAAAAAAAAAAGTAAAAAATACGATTTCTTCAAATGTATGGAATATTTCTATTTTTGCTTCTTTTGGAGAATAATCAGCCAACAGAGGCAATTTGTACAAAATGAGAATATAATTTGCTATCTTGGGCCATTTGAATATTCCCACATGACAGCTACTTTGTATCTCATCTACTGGGATGGATCTAAACTTGGACGACAATCTTCTGGCCATTAATGGTGTGGATGAACCTTCTACATTTCCCGGTAGCACGGAGTTACATTGATTGGTGTGTACAATCTGGGGAAATGTGGAGAAGAAACTAAATCATATTAAAATTGTATATAAAGTATCTCCAAATGCCTGGTCAAACCTTTTTATTACTCTTTTTCTTGTTGTTTTATAAAATCACTCCAAATAAAACATGCAGCAAGACAAGCCTCAGCCCACGCAAGTGGATAGTCAATTTATTGAAGATGGTGAAAGCCTAGATCAAGTCCAGCTTTCTGCGACTGATGCGCAAGTCGAGAAAAAACTTGTGCGTCTGTTAGATTATCGTCTTATGATCTGGGCTTTCTGGGGCTACTTTGCCAACGGTTTAGATCGAAACAATATGCCTAATGCCCAGACCACAGGTCTAAGCGATGATTTGCATCTTGTTGATAAGCAGTACAATTGGGCTTTAACAATGTTCTTTATTGGTTATATTATGTAAGCATCCCTCTGATTCCTTTGCATATGTATTATTAACACCTTTCCCGAAGTTTACAGATTCCCGCCAACTATATCATCACAAAAGTTCGTCCTAGTATCATGTTACCTCTCATTGTTTTTGTGTGGGGTGCCATCGTTTGCTTCATGGCGCTCGTAACTGATTACCGAGGCCTCTACGGTCTTCGCATCTGTCTTGGATTAACTGAAGCAGGTTTCTATCCAGGTATCGTCTTTTTGCTTGGCTCTTGGTATACTAAAGAGGAATTAGCCACCCGCACTGCTGTATTTGTCGCTGGCTCTCAAGTCTCTGGTGCTTTCAGCGGTCTAATTTCTGGTGCCATCTCGTCAAGCTTGGATGGTGCCCATGGAATGCGTGGTTGGAAATGGCTCTTCATCATTGAAGGCCTAATTGCTGTCGTTATTGGTTTTGCTGGTTTCTTTGTTCTTCCTAATTTCCCGCACAACACTCGCTTCATCCAGGGAGAATTGCGCGACATGGCAATCACTCGTCTCGAACGTCAGGGCAGAGGCGCTGTTGGCAGCGGCCTTAATATGACCACCTTCCGCAATCTCTTTACCACTCCTTTCATCTACCTCTTTACTTGCATGTTCATATGTATGCAAATGGGCATGGGCATTCTACAGAACTTCCCTATCATTCTCAAAACACTTGGCTATAGTGCATCATTTGCCAATTATATGATGGTTCCAATCTGGTGCTGGGTGGGCATCGTCATCATTGCTCAAGGTAAAATTTCTGATAAATTCAATGCAGGAAGATATGGCCATCGTGCCTTCCACATCATTGGCGGTGCCTTGTTCACGCTGGTGTGGTATATTGTGCTTGTAGCTGTCAACGGCGGCAATGTGCCAATTGGACTCTTGTTCGTGTGTGCCTACATGGTGCCTCCTGTGTTCGGTATCTCCCCTATCATGATGACGTGGGTGAATGAGCTCTATTCCTGCGATAGAGAATCTCGTGCTCTTGCCATTGCAATTATCAATGCTATCGGTAACCTTGTGCCAAATTTTGTTAACGTCGAAGCATGGAGTGTTACAGATGCTCCTGCTTATCGTACTGGTAAAATCACTACTATGGGTATGACAGCAGCCATGGTCCTCATGTGCTGTGCTGCTTATCTTTTGCAAAGCAACAATATCATGGTCCCTAAGCCCACTCCACAAATTGCCGATGAAGAAATGAATAGCAAGAAAGTTCCCGTTGAGCATGATGATGAATTTTAATTGAAAAATCTCTGCTACAATAACAATCGACTACTGTATTATATTCTATTCATTACTATAACAGTGATGCTGGCTTGTACTTCTATATTAACTTTTATTTAATTATATTTATATCATTCACAATAAATCTCACTTTTATCAAGTTAGTATTAGTGGTAAGGGATATTGCTAGATGTTCTACCGTATTAAGGTTAAACTATCCGATTTCCATCAGTTTTTTGTTTTTTCAATTCCTTTTTCCATAGATATAAATACGGCATGAGCATCAATTTACTGCTATACAAATTTTATTATATTACTCCTGTAAGTTTTCTTTACCTTGGTTTGCACTATCAAACTGGACAATGTACTATTTCAGGCCCACTGAATTTAAAATCACAATTTCTTTCCTGTTTATATTTACATAGTAGTTATTAGATAATGAGAATACTTTTTGATTTCCCTCACAAAGCAGCAAATTTTAGAAATCGTCTCAATACTACTTTCATCATAAGGTAACTATTCAATGTGATTTCACGAGCTGTACGTAACTGACATTTCATAGCTTTGCTATTTTAGATGATATGACGACACTTAACCAAATTGAAAAGCTTTTATTACCATGAAATTGTATTTTTTTGTCTACTTTATACAAACGTGTACGCATTTTAAAGCATATTCAGATCAAACAGGCTGATTTTCATCATATTGACCACTGCCTTCTTTCTACGGAATGGCCATACGCAATCCTAAAATTCATCATCTACTTTTAGAAAGTGCCATAACCACATGAATTACTTCTCGACGTATGCCTTCTAAATAACGCTGTATCTATCAAAAGTAGTCAAAGCTCATTTTGTGCCAACGCGATTAAATTCGATGGAGGACCTGGTCAAATGTCGCTCAATATTCAGCTGGGTTTTTTAACCACTTGAGACTATGAAACATACATGAAGGTTTCATAAACCATCAATGCTGCAACAGAATGAGTCTCTGACTAATATTGATGATTGAAAATGCCACGGTGTCATGATGGTCACTTGGAGCCAAGATTTGACGCACCCCCATAGTCACAAAAGCTTCAACATTTGGCATTGAAGTTTTTTTTTCTAATAACCAAAACCTTTGACAAAATGGAAGCTAATTATTGGGAACAATTAGAGGTATATTGACAGGAGTAAACATGTAGAATCACAGGATTAACTGTAATCTTCCTTAAGAATGAGATTTACAATAAGGTCGTTGCTTATGAATACAGTGACGCGGGAGGTAAGGATTCCGTCGCAAGTATTTCAGCTTTGCCACAAACGATCAAATATCTTCCAATAGACAAAACACTTTCAGGCTTTATCGTTACTTTACTCCAGGTTGGAAAGAATGCCCAAGATGTTGACATTGAGCTTTTACAACGTATGTTCTTTTGCTATAAGCATTTCAATGCATTTGCTAATTAAGAAATTCTTTACTAGTTGTAGGATCAGACTACGGTAAGTTCCCCCCCCCCCCCTCAAAACAGCTGATTTCTGTCTGATGCTAAAATGTTAATTTGCAGATTCAAATCTTACAGAATGGATTTTTGCTCGCAAGCAAGCGCTTGAAGCACCTGCATCAGATACTATCGATTCGATTAAAGAACAAAAACCATCAGAACAACACCATTCTACATCTTCTCAGCAACTAGATCGTACGGATGTTGATAGACCTAAGGGCAGAATTTTCAGTCAAGCTCTAGGTGGAGCTTTGAATAATAACATTAAGCGAACCGATTTTTCGCCTAGATCCACTGTTGCTCGCCGCAGCGATCTTCCTCGTAGTCGCTCTCGTTCACCTGAGCGTCGCTCTTCTCGCTACGAACGACAAGACCATACTTCTCGCTACGAAAAACTACCCGAGCAAGATAATCGTCGATCAGGCAATGTGTTTTCTAGAATCGGTACTGCAAAGAGTGAAGAAATGCCTAGTGTTTTTAATCGTCTGGGCGGATCCAAGCCTATCAACATCCCTGAACGTCAAAATGATAGTAACAAGGAACGCTGCAAGTATTGGCCCAACTGCAAAAATGGTGCTGAATGCATCTACTTTCATCCTACCACTATTTGCCCGTAAGTTACCCCAATAGCTCTTGGTAGGTCTTTGGCTTTTAATACTATTTCTATGCATAGTGAGTTTCCCAATTGCTCTAAGATGGCTTCAGAGTGTTTAGGGATTCATCCTCAAGTTGTTGCACCTGTTTTACAGCCACCCACATCCAGAATACCATTCCCTTGTAAATTTTTCCCTTACTGCAGTAACCCAGTATGTCCATATTTGCATCCTGCTATGCCTCCTCAACAAGCGTTCTTTATGCAAGGCCAGCCTTCATTTACAAAAATAGACCAACGTGTGCAGATTCCCTGTAAAAATGGCGATGCTTGTACAAGAGCAGATTGCCATTTTCTTCATTCTAAAGATTCGGATTTTAAAACCGAAGTTATCGTAAGTGTAGCGATTTTAAAACGGATAGCTACCAGAGCATTAACGAATTTTGGAATTTCAATAGTGTAAATTTGATGGAGCATGCACACGGCCCAACTGTTTTTACAAGCACACCAAAGAAAACAAACCTCAAAACAAACTTTTTATCAACAAAAATGGAAATACCAATGCCCGTCAATTCTCGGTGTCTGAAGACCAAATCGAGGAGCGCATAGTGGTTGGAGAAAGTGCAGATATGATACGTAAAGAGGAGCCACAGCAATCTGCAGATGTAGATATGGCGTCGTAAAATAAATTGATTAAGTTAATAAACATTGTGGATTAATGCTCAAAAGTTTGTAAACGCACTTTTCTTTGTAATTGTCGAAACATTAATGTGCTCTATATACAATGTTACCGGTATAAGCCGCAACAGAAACTATCGCTCTATTTTGTATATATGGTATATTATGAAAGCCAATTAATTCATTTTTTATCGGCTAACATGGATCAGTAATGTGCATACACAAATCAAGTGGAAGACTGGAAATTTGGGTTTGAATGTTTTAGATCTTCCCGAGATAAAGAAGATCAATGTGGGGGGGGGCATGGCTATATTTAGCCTTCCTACTCCAAACACGCATTGAAGTAAGAAAAGGCGGATCAAGATTATGTAATAATGCAGAGCAAGAGAGATACTGTTGTATACAAAATCAGTTACAGAGCTATGATTTAATTTATCTGTGGGAAATTTTTAGAACTTTTCACAGCAAACAAACAATCATATAAAAAAACCACTACAGTCATTTAAAGGAGCACGTATCTTTTCGGGCATTATGCTGTATTAGTTTTTACTCGTTTGTGTAATGCTTCTTTTATTTGCAAATCGATTAGATGATAACAAATTCAGCATTCAACACAACACAATAGATGACAAAACAACACATACCTACTCAAGAGCAGTGGTGGCACACGGTTTGTTTGTTTTTTCAACCTATTACTGCAGCAAATAGTGGCAAAGATCAAATAGTCAAGTAGGAAAAGCAAAGTCTTGCTATTTGTTCGTGAGAATGGTTACACTTCAACCAAACCCCAATCGATTCCTGATGGATTTACTTTGTTGGGAAAAAAAGGTATAAATTATAGCTTTGGCCTCTGGTTTGATTTGTTACTTTTCTTTTCGTTTTGTTTTCTGAATCAACTAATAACACAAAATGCCAGAACAACGAGACGTCTACAATCCGATTTTATTCGAGATTGCTTGGGAAGTAGCTAACAAAGGTAACTCTAACTCTAGTCGATGCCGTACCTAACTGTGTATCCCGTAGTTGGTGGCATTTACACAGTTATAAAGACAAAAGTTCCCGTTACTGTCAGGGAATTTGGCGACAGATATTGCTTAATCGGTCCTCTGTCTTACAAGACAGCTCCTATGGAAGTAGAGGCTCTCGAGCCACCTTCTGGGATTATCCGGGAAACATTGGCTACCATGTCCGCCAACGGTGTAAAGTATCTCTTTGGCAGGTGGTTAGTGGAAGGTGCTCCCTATGTACTGCTGTTTGATACAGGCAGCATGACCCATAAACTGGATGAGTGGAAAAGTGATCTCTGGAAAGTTGCAGGCATTCCTAGTCCGCCTAATGACCAGGAGACAAACGAGGCCATCCTGTTTGGTTATATAGTTACTTGGTTTCTTGGTCAAGTTGCAGACAAGGTATATGTCGTTGTGATCCATTCAAACATTGAGAGTTCTTATCGGTTCTAGAGTAGTACAATGCTCAATCAACTGAATCTGACCCAAGCCCTGCCATTATTGCTCATTTCCATGAATGGTTGGCTGGTGTAGGTATCCCTCTTGTCAAAAAACGCAAGATTGATGTCACTACCATTTTTACAACTCATGCCACTCTCTTGGGTCGTTATTTATGTGCTGGTTCGGTCGATTTTTACAACAACCTCCGAGATTTTGATGTCGATCATGAGGCTGGCAAGCGTGGTATTTATCATCGGTATTGTATTGAACGGGGCGCAGCCCATTGTGCCGATGTTTTTACCACTGTTAGCCATATCACTGCATATGAGAGCGAACATTTATTAAAGCGCAAGCCAGGTAAGACGATTGAAAGTGTGTATGCGTGTCTTTGTGTGTCTTATTCTATAACTTTAATAGATGGGGTTTTGCCAAATGGCTTGAATGTTGTAAAATTCCAAGCAGTACACGAGTTTCAAAACAAGCATGCCTTGAACAAAGAAAAGATCAATGATTTCGTTAGAGGACACTTTTATGGCCATTATGATTTTGACCTGAACAACACAGTTTACTTTTTCACTGCTGGCCGTTATGAATTCCGTAATAAAGGCGTCGACATGTTTGTGGAATCCCTCGGACGTAAGTGTCTCACTGCAAGTAACAGGAAAAATACTCTCAACATGAAACAATTCATTTTTAGGTTTGAATGATCGTTTGAAAGCGGCCAAGTCAAACATAACTGTGGTCGTGTTTTTAGTCATGCCAGCCGCTACTCGTTCATTCAATGTGGAAGCTCTTAAAGGTCAAGCTGTAACAAAACAACTGCGAGAAACCGTCAACGAGATTCAGGATCGTATTGGCAAACGTATATTTGAGAGCGCTCTAAAAGGAGAAGAGCTGGATCCTGCGGAATTCCTGCATAGTGAGGATAAAGTTCTCTTGAAACGCCGAGTATTCGCATTGAAAAATCATAGCTTACCGCCCATTGTTACTCACAATATGGTAGATGATGGTGCTGACCCAATTATCAATCAATTGAGACGCTTGGAACTATATAACAAGTCGGAAGATCGTGTAAAGACAATTTTCCATCCTGAATTCCTGAATGCCAACAACCCACTATTGGGCCTAGATTACGAGGATTTTGTTCGGGGCTGCCATTTGGGCGTCTTCCCTTCTTATTATGAGCCTTGGGGATATACACCTGCCGAATGTACTGTAATGGGAGTGCCGTCAATTACAACAAAGTAAGTTTAAAATTTATTTGTAGTCAGCGAGGTCATACTGATGCTTCTTCATAAGCCTATCTGGTTTTGGTTGTTTCATGGACGAAAATATCGAAAATTGCGAAGATTATGGTATCTATATAGTAGATCGAAGACTCAAATCAGTCGAGGAGTCAATTCAGCAATTGTGTGAGCAAATGTTTAGATTCTGTCAAAAGACAAGGCGCCAACGTATCAATCAGCGCAATCGTACTGAAAGACTATCTGATCTTTTAGACTGGAAACGAATGGGTTATGAATACATTAAAGCTCGTCAACTGGCATTACGTCGTGTATACCCAGAGTCATTTGTGGATGACGACGATCAGTTGGATTTGGACATTGCTGTAAAGAAAATTCCGAAGCCATTGTCTGCGCCTGCAAGCCCTCGTATCAGAAGCTTGGTAAACGAGTATTTCAATGGCGAAAATGAAGATGATGAAGAGGAGAATCGAATTCTTTTGCCTAGAAAAGAGTTTCCTGCGCTTCGTAAAAAGGGAGATGATGCCTCAAGAGAAGAAGAATTGCTGAGGGAAGGTGATATTGAGACATTAAACCAGTTAACATTAGAAGAAAAGCAGCAAAAACTTTAAATAAACATTTGTTCTTTTTTTGGGATTGTGAAACCTTGAATTGATTTTATCTCAAACACATGGCTTTTAGTGCACATTTTTCTTCCTTCCCTTTAACTTAATACTATTTAGCAATAGATATGCCTGCTGTTGTAAACCCTCTTCCTATCACTGTCTTTACGGGTTTCTTGGGAAGTGGTAAAACCACTCAAATCCTGAGCTTATTACAACGTGTCCCCAAAGATTATAAAGTCTGTTTGTTGAAAAATGAATTTGGCGATATTGCAGGTAGAAATTTCTGATCTTCATAGGTTTTTATGGCTACCAATACCCTTATTATTTTGATAGTTGACAGTCAGTTGGCAAAGGAGACCAATGTTGGTGTTCAGGAAATGGTTAATGGTTGCATGTGTTGTGTACTGGTTGGTCAAATGAAGTTGGCACTTCAAGAATTAAGAGGTAAATTTTTGTGTGAAGCAAGATGGATATACTTTTTCATATAATCACATCATCTATAGACCAATATAATCCTGATAGAATTATTATTGAGACCAGTGGTTCAGCTTTCCCCGGTATGTGTAATTTTTGACTAGATGATAATATCATCTAACATCTGTGAACTTTTGTGAAGCTCCTATTGCCTGGCAAATTCGTGAGATGGAAGATGAAGGGTTTACATTGGATTCTATCATTACAGTTGTTGATTGCGAGAACTTTAGTGGCTACGAAGATACTAGTTATACAGCAAAGTTGCAGGCGCAATATACCGATGTCATCTTACTCAACAAGCACGAATTGGTCGACGAACGTCAATTGGATAATGTGATTGATCACATCAACGTTTTGAATACTGACACACCTAAGGTCAAATGTGATAAAGCCGGTGTCTCTCCTGATCTTGTATTCGGCCTGGATACGCAGCTTTTTAAGGTGGGCTATGGGAAGAATAAACATTTGGAAGAATCTGTTTTTGATCCCAAGCATCAAGAAAATGAGGTTGATTTGATTCAAATCCTTCAATCTGTCAATGATGATAAATTGACGCTTGAGCAATTTGAGGCATTCCTCAAGTCTATGCCTAAAGAAGATATCTATCGTATCAAGGGTTTCGTACGTTTGGATGATGGTAAACTGTCAATTGTAAATCATGCTTTCGGTCGCTGGACTATTACACCCGTCAAGAATGAAGATACTTTGGAAAATACCAACGATGTTCAAATCAAAATCACTGTCATGGGCGATAGCTTGAGGATGTACACAGAAAAGGTCAAGGCCCTACTAAACGGTGGTGATGGCGATATCAAACTCACGCCTGCTCACCGCCATTAGACCTTTACCATAATTTAAAATATTAGATCCATACATAAGTAAAGACAGTGTTACCTTTTTATTTTTTGCTGTGTGTAATTTCGATATCAAAATCAAAGCAATTTAAACTTCGGTAGGGTAAAATATGCAGATTATCACCTTTTTTCGTATATCCAAGTGAGCAATAGAATGCTACAAACACTTCATTTATGTAAAAATAAGTAAAAAAAATCCGGTTTACAAGATTCGAACTAGTGACCTAGAGATGTCGATATTCACTACAGTCTCCCGCTCTACCAACTGAGCTAAAACCGGTTTCGTGGTTTTTGTCACATGTAGAATTTAGAGGTACATAACAACCAAGTATAATATGGAGGAAAAACACGTGATATACACTATGCAATGTTTGGGCAAATGTTAGATAAGAGAGTGATTTATCAGAATGAGAAATTATTCAAATAAAATGGTTGTGAATTAATCAGGTAAAGATCTCGTTTATTACATGGAAAAAATGATGGTTTATATACTAGTGAATCTAAGTGGACTGATGGGAGGATAAGATACAAGTGTGAGACATGGTGTGATTTAGAGAATGGAACGATAGATCGTATCTATTATCCATGAACATATCATGTTGAGTTATAAATAAGGAACATGATCCATTGGGATATGTTCCTGAATTGTGTTCAGGATTGAGTTTACTTGAGTTTGACTTCCGGTTGGGAAATTGACACATAATAGGTTTTGATTAACAGAATAAAAATGATGTTTATTTAATAAATTTCATGTTATATTTATACTAATGGTAAACTATTTCCAGAAGTTATCATGGTTTTGTATTTGTCTATCTTGGTTTCTAGAAATTGCTATCTATTTATAATATAAATAAGCTTATGTTTCTTGAACTTTCTGGAAGAAGGTACAGGGTGTTTCGAACTTATTCGCGCACTTTTTGAAAAAAAATTTAAGCAGTTGAAAAAATAAAAATCAAGCACTAACTAAAAAAAATTTCAAGCATTAATAAAATAAAAATTCAAGCACAAAATGAATAAGAAATCATGCACAACGTTATTACGTTTGTTAACACTATGGCCTCGCCGATGTTCTCATAAGAATATAGATGTGCATGAACGGGAACA
>MU619417.1:30435-46878 GCA_025201805.1 Parasitella parasitica | reverse complement strand
AAACTATCAAAAAGGGCGTTTTTTGAATATTTGAAAATTGGTAATAAGAAAATATGTTGCTATAGCCTTGTAATCTATATTATTAGATGCAGAATTAAATTTTTGTTATGAAACACTTAGTACGCATATCCGGTATACTTATTGCGTTTATGAGATATCTAGCAATGAACTATGCGAAAAAAGCTCGAAATTGGTTTGGGTCAAATGAAAACATATTGCTGAGATTCAATCTGCAGCCTTTTTAATTTGTTGTTGTAAATGAGTGCAATAACTATTTTCGATTGAAGAGCAAAGTATGAGTCTACAAGTTAACTTGGGTATGTCTTAATATGAATCGATAACTGAGATATTGTATAATGCGGGCTCAAAAACCAATTTTGTATACCTTCATTTTTGGATGAAATAATTACCACCAAATCTGAAATATTGCAAACTACTTAGCGACAGAGATACAATTTTCAGCCTAAATCTTCTTGTTTTCCAACATTCTACAACATATCCGAGTGTCATTCACCTCTGGCTACTTTTCGGATTTTGCTATGTTTGGACCCCAAATCTCACATTCAATTTTCAATTTTTAACTTTGGGTCGATCTTTAAGGTCATTTTTAGGTACGGGTTTGAGGTCCAAACTAAGAAGACGTCATATCTAGTAAAATAATTGTATGTCATATTACGTCTTTAAAATCTCAATATCTAGCTTTGCTATCGAGATACTGCCAAAACAAGATTTTGCTAATTTTATAGCAAATGGGCCTATAGCAAGTTATGTAGATGAAGATTGATCAAGATAAAGTTTTAGTATGAATAGAGTTTATATCTTTTATGTCTAGAAAAGTTTCCAGTTTTGTATCTAGTTTTATTCAGAAATAAAGGTAGCTTCATTTAATATTTGACGTATGCAATGTATGTGCCGCACTGCAATATGTGCAGTTGCTGTATATATTATGTATAAACAAAAATGTATAAGACGATTACTTGCACGCATCAATAACGTGGACAATTATACCCCCAAAGTAGAAATGAATGCAACTCTTTCTCTACTCAATTCTAGCTTTAATATATATTATACATGGAATCTTTAAACTATGCAGCATTGCGAGTTTGATAGTCATATGTTCTATACCTATTAGTAAAAATATTAGTCCAAATTCAGAAGGTAATAACTGAATATTTCCCTGCATTTGAGACAGTAAAATTAAGTCTTGACTTGCCACGAAATCTCGTTATTATTAGAGCCCTGAAGTTAGAAATCATATATAAACCTTCACATTTTCGATTTATTCTATTAAAAAACAATACATATCAACCACTATTTTGTTTGTTAATAACGTATCATCTATGTCATTCGTTTTTAATGGTTGCAAAAGACGCCTTACTGCTATTAATGATGAAGAAGGACAAATGTCAGATCAGTCGTGAGTCTTGCGGACAAATCAGCACTTGAACAGCCAATTTACTTTCATGATGCATGCACTCAACAACAATCATAATCAAGAAGTTGGGCAAAATTCTCACCACAATTCCCTGTTAACTGCAATGTGTTTTCAGTTACATCAGCAAAATAGACGACTAAAGACAAGACAGCAACGAGACATAATCCAAAAATTGAAAACAAGCCAGCGATTCCTGAAATCGCAGCTACAGCTTGCTTTGGCAGGCTAGGGATACGGGAGATTGATAAATTGAGAATTTGGGCCAACAAAGGTTGCAAACGCGACATCCCATCCAAAACTAGCAAGTTTTCTTTTCTTAGCTTTATTGTACGCCTGCCGCCAGACATGAAATTCAAAAAAAGACAGTTAGAATGTTATGTTGCAGGCTCAACTACCATCATTCCTCCGGCTTCGTTTCTAAAGCCATCCAGTGGGCTTCGAAGCAAAGTCCAGACATCCAAAGAGAAAACGGACTACTGGAATGCCCTGCAGTTGCAATTTCGAATATGTCTTTTAGCCTCAATTATACATTGCAGAAAGAAGAATGGAGACTATGATGAGCTGTATATCTCTTTATTGAAAAGTACTAGAATACCCAAAGGTGTAGTGCAAGAAGCAGAAGCAAAAATGAAGAGTCCTGGAAAAATCACAACGATGTTGAGCACCGTTTATACTCAGAATAAAAATGCTGGAAGTCCAAAGAAGAATTGTAAATACTGGACAGAATTTGTTGAGAAGAACTTCCAATCCCTTTGGATTTACCAGAAAAGGATGATGGTAGCAATGATTATAAAGAGAATGAAGATAGCGAAGATGAAGACAATGATGGAGCGATTCAAGATGACGCTGAGCAATTTCGCGCATGCTCAATTTCTTAGAGCCAAGTGCTCAGAGACGACTTGAAAGACGACATCAGATCATTATTCATCAATACAATCGGTGCTACCATGTAGCAAGTATCTTATTATACCTCTGACTTTAGCAAGCAGGTTCTCAAATTCGCTCTGTTGTTTGCTGAGTATACATTTGAATCTAATGATGGCAAAATTGAACTTGTCTACGATGGTGGAAACAGCATTGCGTCAATACTGCCAGAAGGGTATTTAGAGGAAGATATCACTGTACCAAAGCCATTAAATTCCAGCTCTCTCGAGAATGACGAGTTCAATGCTCACTATCAATCGCTGTTTCTACAACCCTATTTGGAACAAATGCACTCAACATACTATGGTCAAATGGGTATTGAAGAGTCTAAATTTAAAAAGTCGCCTCTCCACAAGGCAATTGTAAACGTTTTGGGCCGTGATGAAGCCAACCCACATCAAAATCTGTCCTTCCACGTTATGAAGATGGCTCGCCAACAGTATTACACGAATCTTCGTATTGTGTGGTCCGAGAATACTATTGTCAACAAGCTACTTAAAAAGCTCTTGAACTTCTTGTTGTTTGTACATTTATCTCCCAATTAAGTCCACGCTATCAAGACGAAGAAGACTGAAAGACAATCGGCCAAGCTTCGAAAAAACCATAAAGGCAGACAAAGAGCGACAAATTGCAGTATCCCAATGGCAGAAATTTCAGTGCTGATCAAGACAAGAAATGGAAGACAAAAACTGTTTTCCGATGAAAAGAAGCGAAAAGCCAAGTATTAAGAGAAAGAAAAGCATGAGGCAGCAGACATGTGCCAGATGAAAATCGGTACATATGAGCAAGTACTTTGTAGAGAGGTAGGAGTCGTCTGGTTTTTAAAGGAAGACATAGTGTCATAACTCGGAATGTATGTAGCAAGCGGAAAGGGATAGAAATCCAAAACATCAGCAGCAGCAGCAGCAGCAGCAGCAAGAAAAGCGCCAAGAAAGCGATACTGATGATAGAGAGGACTACGAGAAAGGGAACAATACTAATGTATCTAGAAAAAGAATCAGGCAGTTAGTCAACATTGCAAGATCAGCATTGTTTGCCACGCAAGATATCACAGACGCATACCTCCAAGATCAGGATGAACACATCACCACACAAGAATTTGCAACAATCATCAAAATTACTAGCTTCATTCAGCCATACATAGCATCAAGCGATACTTATCATCTCCTTCCATGCCAACTCAAGTTCATCTTGATGGCAAACCAACTACTGCGCTCAATCGACTATGAAGGCCAAGTTGCTAAATTATTCCAATAGTCAGACCCACTACTTTGCATGCACTTCTTATCGACACAACGACCCTGTATGCACTTTTCTGCTCGAGCAAACTTTCAAAACGGATGTATCTTCGAGACTTTTAAGGCAATTACGTAAAGCATAAAGACGCCGTCTTTAGCAGTTTCTTTAACATTGGCAAACTGAAAAGCGTGCCATCAAGCTATGGGATGGAGTTCGTAAATAGAATACACATCTTACCAGGATCGAAGACTGTCAGATTGTGTGGCAGCATTGGACATTTCAAGTGTAGTCGCAGGAACCCAGAAACAAAAAGCAAGCTGAGCCATCATACCGATGACGACCAGTTACGAGCTATGAAGGCTCAAAAGAAGGAGCTCGATAAGTCACTCAGGGATCGCGCAAACGAACTGTATCAGTTTCTTCAAGACAACGACAGTGTCCGTGGTCTCAAGAAAGCTTGGAGAACCAACTTTGAAGAACAAAAACAATGTTATGAGAAAGTCGTAGATGCCCAAGAAAGGGACAAAACTTCTGATCTTACGAAGACTTGGAAGGCTAAAGTTGAAGAAAAAGACGAGCGCTATCAGAATGTGGAAGCAGTAAAGTTAAGGAAGAGAAGATTAATGGTAGCTATTCGAGATACAAAGGAGATGCTTCCGTCATTACGGCGGAAGATTTATGAATATGGAAAACCTTTGGTGGATTGTTTGAAAAATCTAATACCATTTAAGCCCTTCACTGTGGGTAGCAAGGGATGCTGTAGAAAGGTAGAGGAATGTAAGCTGGATGAAGACATGGATATGACAACAGCCGTGTTCAGTGGCACGGATAATGGCATTATAAAGACTACCGAGACAGTGTTTTTTGATATCGATTGTTTCGCATCACACTTGAAGCTGTACAATAGGTTTCAGATCTTGTGTATGTAACTCAATGCCTTTGAACACATATGTATATAGTTAAAGGAACTGATTCTAAATATGTTTGCCTCCTATAGAGGATACCAAAGATGCAGACAATGCTGATGGTTCAAATACAAATGAAGCTGATATTTTTAAACACTTGACTCTACCTCACGCTCTCACTTTGGGCTCCAAGCAAATTAATCAAGATACCGGCTTGGCTAGTTTTACAAATTCGTTGAGTCGAAAAAAGAAGACCACAGAAGACGGGTATACAGTTTTGGAGATGGAAATGGATCTTGGAAAAAATAGCCTTTATCAATGCTCAACAGCTGATGGTTTGGAGCAAGCCTATTCGCATCACACTAATGCGCGCGCATTGTTGCGCTCATTCTAGTACAACCAATCCATGACAAAAAGAAGAAGACGGCTGGAACTCTCTTACAGAAAAGGCTTTGACAGACTAGCAGCTTACGAGAGAAAGAGTTCTTGTGCAAAGAGGCCGATTATGTTTGTCGGTGATCGTGGACATGGATTCGGCTCTCGCATCAAGGGACACAGACAATTTGATGGGTTCTGGAAACAGCAGCGACATGGCCGCTATACACAAACGTGTGTTTTCTGCTTCCACAAGCTCTCTCATCCTGTGGCTGCTCTCAATGGCAAAATACAACGAACAGCCTGTTCGTTTCTTTGCTTAAATCCCGAATGCCCCAATGCTTTCAAGACAATGTGCCGGGACCAAGTAGCACTTGCAATTGGTCTTGCTGGTCTTGGTTGCCTTTTGTTTGGAGTAACTTTCCCCTGCTTCGACCCAAACCCCACCACTGCCAAGCGCACACAATTCAACAATTTAGCCCTATCTTTTTTGTACAGAAAATAGGTACTGGGCTCGCCTTTCGATGGAGGCAATACTCTTTGAAGGTTAGTAAACAAATATAAAACGTGGGGATAGCTCAATATTAATCGAGTGCTGCATCTTTGACTTTGACCTTTTAATATTATTGAGTAGGTGACATTATCATTTATAAATTGTTTAATAAAAAGTAACCAAAATCATCTGTTTTTTCTTTCGGAATTTAGCTTGATATACGGATACAGTATTTATTCTGAAAAAAAGTTGAATCAACCCACCCACTCCCCCTTTTTTTTTTTATTTGGACGCTTGTATACTTGGCTGAGGAGAAAGACGAGAACTACTTGTAAAATGATGATTATTCTCTGATAAATTAAATAAAAGAATGCATGGAGAAGCTTACTACGGTTGAATGGTTTCGGACAAATTGATGAACCTTTGCTCCGTGGAAAAAATCCGATTGTTTTATTCTCAATTCTAGAGGATTCCGGAACTTGTACTCGGAATATGTATTACAGATGTCTCTTATTTACAGGAAACGGTACCCTTTAAGCATTGTCAAATGATAAAATCCGCCCACTCCAGAAGACAATTGTACTTTATTGAGGGGCCGTAACAAGCCATCTTTGTAAAATTCTTTGCACTACAGCACCACCACTAGGGTCAAGCTTTTCCAAAAACCTAATATTGACACCATGCTTTTTATCAATTTTCATATTTTTTCCAAAAGCCGCAATCTTCTTCACATCTGCTGGCACAATCTTCATCTTTAACACTTCGCGTTTAAGGGCTGCTTCTCCTTCGGTTACAACCTCAAAGATGGCGTTTGTTAAGTCCTTTTTGTCAAATTCAATTGTCGTTTGATCGCAGCCATCTTTGAATAGACGCACAGAAAAATGGCGATCGAGTAAAGTAATACCGCAGTTAGGATGAGCAAATTGCAAATGACCAGCGAAGTCAATGGATAAAGTCGGGAGAGGGATGCCTGCAGGACTATACAGTGACAAGGGTACAGGTGCAGCAGCTTGCTGTTGTGTTTGCGGTGGTGCTTGTGCCTGTCCAGGTTGTTGAGCTATTATTACGGCTGGTGCATGGTTCGCTGTTGAAGATGGAAGAGGAGATGCAGATGTTGTAGTAGGCACATTAGATTCAGTTGCCTTTGCCTGATTCATTTTGGATTTTGATGGCAATGCCTTTTTAGCTTCGGGTTTGGATTGTTGTGCAATAACCACAGAAGGATTTGCAGAGAGAGGGTTATTGGTGGCACTGGCAGCAGAGGTAGAAGCAACAGCAACAGTGGTAGTTCCAGGAGGTAAATTAGCTTGCTTTTGAAGGTGTCTTTTTTGAAGCAGTTGGGCAGCGAAAGTGCTACTGTTATAGGAAAAATCTTGGTGATGGCTACTGCTTCCACCACTATGATGATGTTTTATCTTCTTCTTGAGCCGTTCTTCCTCTTTCTCAGCCTTTTCCAATTCCAACGCTTCTGCTATCCTTTCTTTCTCCTTCCTTTCCTTCCAAAGTCGTTTCTCCTCTTCTTTGCTTATAACAGGCGCATCTACCAAGATTTCGCCTCGATTCCATTGAATACCACAGCTATTACAAAGAGTACCATGTCCTCCGGGGCCAGCTCTCCACATGGATGTTTGTTTAGTGCTACAGTAAGCACATTTCATAAAGCCATCGTCTCTAGCATTCAATTTGTGTTTCGGCACTTTACACCATACGTAAGTTAATGAGAAGATGTCCTTTCCTTCCAAGTGTTATATCAACTTACATTCTGATTCAAATTTCTCGTCTCGCTCTCTTTTGCCCAAACGAATAGCATTGAGAATCTCGTTTCGTTTCTTTTCGGCTTGAACGGGGCCTGTAGAAATATCTAGTGCAACAGAAGCTCTTTTAATAAGTTCTCGAATCTCATTCTGGCGAGTTGGATCATCGGAAACATCAAATTTCAAGAATTTTCTCTTGGGGAAGAATTTGAGCTATAGATAAAAGCTTTAGCACAGAAAACAAAGCGTAAAAGTATTATGTCAGATTACCTTATCCTTCATGTTCTTTCGAACTATTTCAGTTTTGTGCACATATTCTTTTAGAGCATTGGCAGTTGTGATGTGGGCACATGTCATACGAATGTTAACAGGCTGATAAGAATCTAGTGTTAGAGACGTATCGGCCGTAGTTCGAGTTTCGCGGGTCGTATTTTGATTATAGTAGTCTTTGATACAAGGTAATTGACAAGTGTCTCCGTATTTTAAGATTTTCTCTTTAGGCTTCTGAAAGAATTCCTCTGTTTGTGTTAGATCAAGTGGCAGTACAAAAGAGGCGATGATCTAAATTGATAATCAGTATTTTTTTTATAATTTTATTACACCCCAAATTACCAAGCAATCTTCTGGATTTGGTCCTGTCAGTGTAGTTTGTATAATCGCTTCCTTGGGAAATATAAATCGTTCATTGGGAAATTCTTTCAATTCAAATACTATATCCACAAATTTCAACTTCTCATCAGGAGCCTCCTCTGGTTGTGGTTGTGGTTGTGGTTGTGGTTGTGGTAATTCACTTTCTGTCACGTTGAATGTATTTGTCTGCTGTGGTTCTGAGGATGTACTAGATTGTGATTCCACGTTTGTTGTGGGGACCTCTCTAACTGCACTCGTATTTCCTACATTTGTCTGTGTCTCTAGAACTGGATCTTCTTTGGTATTCGGTTCAGCTTGTATTTGTGTTTGTTCTGTGGGCTTTCTCTTTTCTACTTCTGTGGTGGTATTTTGCTCAGACACGGTATTTACAGGTTTATCAGCTTCTTCCATTACAACATCTTGCGCCTCTTTTGGTGCGATGGGTGCATTCTTCTCTGTTTCTGTCGTTACAAGATCTGGCATAGGATCAGACTCTAGTTTATTATCTTTTGTTACATCTGCAACTGGTATTATTGGTGGCTTCATCAGCCCTTGTTTGATGGCAATATCTTTCCATGAATCTGATCTGGTGGCTTCGAAAAAATTGGTGTTTTCGTACAGATGTGCACCCAATTGCAAAGTGCAGGTACCTAAATACTTCATGTTGGGCCATTTTCTACGTGTATTGCTGGTTCTTTTTGGTTGCTGTATTGGATCGGTCTTGTACCGTGCAAATGTTGCATTTGTCCAATTAAGTCGAGATTGCAACAAGGATAGTAACAATACACCACTAAAGTTCAGTATTAGTATAATGTGATGCCAATCATGTAGGCTATACGTTACTCTTCGCATTTGCTGACTTGCTTAGGCTCAGATTCAGTAGGTATATCATATCTTTTTAAAGCGTTTTCGAGTCTCTTTCTTGCTGCTATCAAACCAGAAGATGACATGTTTAGTTTCAAATTGGGAAGAGAGGGTCTTGTTCAATGTTGCTTGAAACCGATTCTTCATACTCCGTGACTATTTGAACTAAACTGTGCAGGTCGGACAAAGCCATATTCACAGTAAACACTGGTACAACCCATGTGCGGGAAGTTCGGGTATTCAAGGTGTTGGATCGTTGTAACAGCAATCTTTCTCTTTATCGTTTGACAGAAGGACAACATGGCTAGCAGAGTAAGATACCATGAATAAGGAGCTATAGCTTAAATGACAGTAGAATGAGAGAGAAATAATGAATATGAAGGGTGGATGGAATTTTACTGTGATGGATGGATTTTTATAATCATGCAACAAGTAGAATAAAAGCATGGTATGGATTTGTGGTTACCATGGCAACAATGGCAAGCAAGCAGAAAATAGCAGAATAGATGCGTTTAGAATGGATGGATGGATGGACTTTGGGGTGGATGGATATGTAGCATTTAGAAACTTGCGATCTTTTGATACAGAATCTCCTCAGAATCGATCCCGGTTAGACATTCTAAACACCATACTATTCACGACTTTGATTAATATCAAGCAGTCAATGCAGAATGAAGACGTCCAGCCCCCAATTTTATCATTATTCGTTATTTCTCTCTTGGTTCAATTGTTAAACTGAAGCTCGAACTATCAAAAATCAAATCAGTTTTACTAATTATCATTTATTTTTTTTTAATTCCTCAGTTTACCGAATATCAAGTAAGTTTATATTAGCTAAAAATGTCAGGAAGCTTAATACTAACATGAATTCGTAGGTTGTTGGACGTAAGCTCCCCTCAGCTCAAGAAGCTTCTCCCAAGCTTTACCGTATGAGAATCTTCGCCCCTAATGACGTTGTTGCCAAATCTCGTTTCTGGTACTTTTTGAAGAAGCTTCGCAAGGTCAAGAAGGCTGCTGGTGAGATTGTCTCCTTAAACAAGGTAAATTTTAGTTAATATTGCATCTTGGTAGGTGACTAACACGATAAACGCAGATCTCCGAGAAGCGTCCTGAGCAAATCAAAAACTTTGGTATCTGGATCCGTTACGACTCTCGTTCCGGCACTCACAACATGTATAAGGAATACCGTGCCATGCGTCGTACTGAAGCTGTTGAGAACTGCTATCAAGACATGGCTGCCCGCCACCGTGCTCGTTTTAGATCTGTTCAAATCATCCGTGTTGCTGAGGTTAAGGATGCTGATGTTCGCCGTCAATACATCAAGCAACTCTTGACCCCCAAGCTCGCCTTCCCCTTGCCTCACCGTCTTGCTAACGTTGACAAGAAGCACCGTGCTCTTTTTGTTGCCAAGCGTCCCACCACCTTCTATTAAGTGTAGTATCTATGTATCTCTTTTTTTTTTTTTTACATTAAAGAAAAAATTCGCGTGAAAAATGGGTATTTAAATACAAAAATCTTGACTTTTGTTGTTGAGCTGATTACAGTGTATCAAGAGATATTTAGAGAGCAATTATGCTCTGGACATAGTGGTTGACTATCCAATCGCTTATTAAACGAATGTGGCCAGCCAAGTAAGCCATTAAACTCCAAATGAAGATTACGAAAACAAAGACAATGCCAATATTTATGCTTTGCTATCATATATAGTGTATAATTATTGAAAGATGGGTCCATACTGAAAGCCAAACCCTTTGATATTTGGACAAGTGGGGTTCAAATGTACTCATTATCCCTCTTACATTTTTTAAGATTAGAGTTGTTCCACTTATGGAAAGACTGCACAGCGATTTCAATCAAACCATTTTATCCCTTTGTGAGAATGCAAATCTTTTGTTTGTTCAAAGATGGAAAATAATCATCAACTATTTCTTCGTATTTGCTTACAATCGCCTTGAGGGAGCTTACCCATATAGTTTCACACGAATAGGATCACATTAAGAATCACTCCATGCACGATTTTCCAGGCCACTTGATTATGAGGCTGGTCAAAGAGTCATGATGTTTTGTGCATGTTACAACTTGTAAGCACTTTCAAATTTAGAAAAGCACATATACAAGATAACCCTACAATTTACAAGATTGGGCAATCAGTATGAAAGCAACAGAATTAAAATTTATTTGGTAGGATCCTAAGAGGTTTTACGCAACGTCCTTAGTATTTAATGGTTCAATCATAAATGTAAAGCCAAAGAAATAAGCTAGGTTGATGTATAATGAGCGTGATACTTAATAATCACCTGCAAAATTGTAGTTTACTATCAACAATTCAAAATATGCAATGAGATCTTTTTCGTGGGGTATGGTATCCGTATGATGATGATACACAGTTCGAAGACAATTAGATTATCGTTTTAAGTACGTTTGTAGATAATTTAATTTTGTACCCGATGGTATGTGTTGTAAATAAACTTTCAACCAAAGCTTTCGTCTGAAGGAAGATACATTTTAGTCTGAAAGATGATATATTTGTAAGTAATACGTAAATGGTAATGATACATCAAAATCAAAGTAAGATGGCATGTGATCGATCAAGATTTGATTAACCAAAGCCTTTTGGAGCAGACTTTATGAATTTAAAGCGAAGAAAAAAGCAAGGTACTTGATCCAAGAAACAAATTAAGCTTAGCAAGGGCAATTAACAAAACGTTCATAAGCATCCAAATAAAAGCTTCTTTAAGGCCCATCTGTTTGTTTGTGAAGGTTTTCTGTCCATGTGCGCTATTCAGCGAGGGCACTAATCAGGATGCTACTAATGCAAGTGCTCATATTTTTCAATGACGGATATATTGAAAAATGGACAATTAAAGAAATGGTAATGGCGATTTGATGAGTTCTTACGGTATCCTCAAAGAGATGGTTCTTTGTATCGGCTCGTAGTAGCTCGACGATTTCTGCGTCAAATACCCCAATATTATATCGTTGTGCAAAAAGTTTCTTTTTGCGCATTATTGTTTATTAAGTGGAAATCATGTTTTCACTATCTGATGCATTTCTGCCATAAAATAGATCAAAAAAATCCATTGAATTTTAACAATTTTAACGAGAATATACACAGAATTTAACATCCAAAGTAGTATTAGTCTGAATCAAGTGATACTTTAAAGCACCAGCAAAACCGCAAACCTACCATGCCTGCACAACATTTACTCAACAATTAAATGCCTTGTCGTTTATCGCTTACCAACGAACCATTTATAAAACATTGGATCCATAAACATCAAAAGATGTTCGAAAGGGTTTTAAATATACACAAATTTTAATCTTGAGTAATACTTCAAAGGTAGAACTTCAAGGTAAGCTGACAACTGATTGACAATAGAGCCTGAAGAGACACGCCTCGATGAAAATAAAATGATGTGTTATTGCATAGTTTCGTCAGTTGATTGCTGACACATCATCCACTTTAAAATGATGTGTTTGCATGAACTACTAACCCCTTGAAACTCTAAAGCAATTCTTGTAAATAAGTCTGATCATTTTGTGCAAGGTATATCACACAAACGTAATGATGATGACATTCCAATATAGCACCACTCATATAACATGACTAGACGAATGTATTCAGGTCAAGAGTTTTTAATTGACAAACGTCAATTGAAATAACACACTAGAAACGGCAGCTTATACAAATAATACAAATTAAATCAAGTCTTTTTCGAAAAATTGCAAGTGTATATAAGCGCGCTTTTTAAGTGTTTGATATATACACATGGCTGCTATATGAGAACTACCAATCTATTCTATAATTGCATACAGTATAAATATGCCCAAATGTAGTAATGTGGCCACTTGTATTGCGCACCGCCAAACTAAATTTATGTATGTAAAACAGAAATAGTGATGCATTCATATGCATGCTCTTTTTGTATTATTGTATGCACACGGTCTGATGAATCCCTTGTATCTGCATTTGTTGACCTTTTTTTTTTTAAATGTAATCTGCCATGATCCAACGCACTTTTAATTAGTATATTCTCAGTGTAAAGCCGTACAAACCCCTCTTACATCAGTGTAACAAGCTTTTTCATGCATACTTGCATCAGAATCAGCGGCAACTTGAGCAAGATAAGCAAATTTATTTACCAAAAACTGTATAAACTACATCATGATGGGTTTACTGATTGTTTGTATCTACATGGGATGAGTTTGTGCATACTTGACACTAAATAATATTAAATCACCCTGTGTAGTACTTTTTTGCCGCTAAATGTTCTTACTGGATAAGTGGCAATGAGCTTACGTAACAAGTCAAGGGATGGTATTTGATATAATTATGAAATTTCATGCACACATTAGCGAGAAAAAAAAAAAGAAAAAAAAAAAAAAAAAGAGAAACAGACATATATAGATCGATGCTTGTTTGCATTGCATCTGCAACTTCCTTTTTCAGCTCTTAATCCATCGTTGAGGGATTATATAGCGATGTCGTTGGTCAAAACTTGTAGTCGTGGCAAAGTAATGCTACAAGAAAGATCTTCAATAATCGAAAAATTTCCCGAAACAAAAAGCTCGATATGTTTGGCGATCCATGAATGAGACAAAAATCTGGCTCAGGAGATGGGTGAATAATGTACACGAGATACTATGCCTTTTAATCAATCTGCAGGGTGATGTTTTGTATTCGAGAAATTCCACAAAGAGATGATACTACTATTATTAGTTTTTTTATTTATCCTGGTTCAGAGAGAAAAAGAGTCAAGGCTGCGATTGCAATACATCATTCAGCGCTAACAACCTAGTCTACTAGAACGCTTCGCACTTGTGTGTATAGTAAGACAATGACACTTTCACACTGCGTGGGTATCATTGCTGATATGACTCATGTATGGTTTGAAATGAAATGTTCTCTTTGTGTAAAGATGTTATTTTGCGCACTCATTTACATTAACTCATTCAACCGGATGCTTTTATTTTTTCAGCACAACAGTATCTCCCCAAGGAGGCGATAAATTGCACCTGTTAAAAATAGCTTATCCCACCCGTTTGATGAATATCAGGCTTTGTGCTACCTTTTTGCACGAAATATTTCCATTTATATCAAATCGCCTGGTGTCAAGTGCCATCTTGTCCATTGTCATGATTGGCTGCATTGTTCTCGCTCATTCAAACCAAATTTGTTGTTTGTATAAATATAAGCGCTTTCTTTCAATTTCTTGGGTAAAATCAACCCTTTTTTCACTATTCTTATATTTATACCTACATGATTGACTATAATCGCAAAAAGCATGACAACAATTCAATAAGTTCGGACGACTCATCGACAATGAAGACTGTTTGGAATAGACTCTCCCATCTGTTCCGCACATCAGAGGATAGTAATCGACGTTTATCAACATCTTCCAATGAAAGCAATTCATCAAAAGGATCGTCATGCTCAATCGAGCGACGCTCACACAACAGGCGCAAGAAAGTATTAGTTGATAGCTACAGTGGTAGCGCTAATGAATCAAGGGCATCTGCGCTTGTCATTCCGCCATTTAGCCCAACTTATTGCAAAGCAAACGAATTTCCGTACTCAAATTTTTATGTCAAACTACCAAATGGCAAGTGGATGGTACGCTATAGATCTGGGAATCGTGATATTCTTGGTACAGATGAGTTCGAAGGATATATGATATAAGCAAAGCAACTCCCCAAACGGCCCCCCTTTTTAATCCAACACGCATATCATAGCCATCATTTGTAGTAAAACTCTCCCTTCTCACTTTTTTTATTATTATTATTCGATTCATACTAGACAAAGACCCAATCTTAATTTTTATACAAACATTTTTCATACGTCTCCCCTTTATTTTGTTGCTTCTCTATAGAATCATTCTTTTCCTTCTCTCATTTTCATATGCAACATTTCCCTCCCTTTTTTTCTCTTTTTTTTCTCTCATATATATTTTCAATAGTTGCACAGCTACGTATATATTAGTAATAAAAAAAAATTAAAAAAAAAAAAAAAAGAAACTGCATGAAAAAAACAATATTACAGATCTGAAACTTATCTTGTACATGTAAACGAAAGCGTTTCATAAAGCCATGTATCTCACGCTAAAGACACACGCATAACTCACACACGATACTCATATTACGCATGGAAGCATCAGTTTTGAGCAATTTGTATAGTGCTACATTAAAAGAGAAAAAAGAGAGTCTAATTCCACCTGTGTTCCCAGTTTAGTATATTTTGATAGGTAATAGCACGCTGTCGATGGACCCTGAATTTGTTTATTTAGATTTTCTTTTGTCCACATAATGCCCATAATTTCACTTTCCATCCTGCGTGCGTAATGCCTTCTATGTAACGATCCACTTCTGAGTTGTACTTGTCGGTAGTTTTACTTGCACTGAACCGATGAGCGAGCAATGGTTTGATGGACAACATGGCATTCCTCCAATTTATTAGCATTTCGTTGGAGATTGGACTCAATGGTAAACCTTGTAGTGATATTTAGTGTACGTATACAACATTTACCCCATATCCTTACTGTAGTCTAGATATTTTTCATTTGACTCTAAAACGTTAAAACCAGCTTGATCAAGTAGAGATCCCAATTTCGAACCAATCCATGGATCTTGATCAATCTCTACCATGGCATCACGAACTGTGTATTCATTATGTCAATCGTATATCACGTATACTACAAACGTACAGAAGAATGACTCACGCTCTTTATTAAATGCCTCGACTATCTGTGAATGGGACTCTTCCTATCGATATATGTTTATACATATTTTAGATGCGGGCATTCTATCATATCGTGCTTCTTTTTTTTTCTTACAGTAAAATCCGACTCCACGAGTTGCACGAGTCCCCCGGGTTTAAGCACCCGATAAATTTCAGCTATGACCACAGGCCATTCTTTTGTGCGCAGACCAGTGACCAATAATCGCATATGAACATAATCGAATGTTTGATCAGGGTAAGGTAATCCATTCAGCATGTTATGTAGCTCGAATTTAACATTTTCAGGTCTGATCGTAGTTGGAAACATGTCGGCCATATCAAGCCCAATGATTTGGCATTGGGGACAGTCAATGGCCATTTCCTAATTAATTTGGGTTAAAAAAAAAAATCTTTGTATCAGAATAGTCTAAAACAACAACATGGTATACCATAACCCAGCATCCTGATCCACAGCCAAGATCCAGAATCTTTGCATTTGATGGTAGCAATTTTTCAACTGTGGGTAAAACATTTCTGCTGAGCAAAATCCAAACTTTTAATCGTTGTTCTATATGACATGTATTTGTACTTTTTACCCATTGTAAAGCGCTTTTAATGAAAAATGTTGCTATCATGTATGATATATAAATATAAGGATTAAAATTACGTAAAATAAACGGAGGTGTCTTACGGAATTCAGTCTATCTTGCTCTAGTTCGTCTCTTGGTAAAGTATACACTCCAATTTCGTCAACATGGTAGTCTCGGCCATCAATAATGACTGAGGTTGCCGATCGAGGCTTTCTTGAATCCACATTAATTGACTCTGATTGTTGTTGAATACTGCCTCTTTGATGATTTTCGTTCAATTGTCGAGAATGTTTTGCTCCCATTTATATGTATCTATGTTTTTTCCGGTTCTATTCGTTATAATGTCAAATAATGACAAGCAATAAAAAAAAAGATAAAAAAAGAAATAAACGATAAAGGAAGAGCAAGAGAGAAGAGTAATTCATTCATCTTGTTCAATGATTCTTTCTCGTTTTTGAAGTAATTGTATCTTGTGTACAAGAAAGATGTATTACAACACTTTAAAAACTTGAAATTCAG